>UYYA01004390.1:13555-45491 GCA_900624975.1 Angiostrongylus costaricensis
ATACATGCAAGGCGAAGGACCCGGATGGTGTAGTGGTGAAGTGCGCTGCTCCCCGGTAAGGACAACAGCGCGTGTTCGTTCTCCACTGCATACACCTGTGGTCCGGAGTTTTGCAAATATCTCAGCATTTCATACGAGTTATATTTCACAACATACCCTGCCATTAAGAAGAAAAAGGCAGTAAATAAAAGAGTTAAGATAATAACAGTAGGCTTCCATTAAACGAGGAAGTTAAGTCTATATTTGCCCTATGCAATGACTTGAATGTTTATCGATGCGTAAAGTTAGTGTTTTCTCTCGGATTACTCTAATGCCAACTTGTTGACTCTTAAAGTTTGGCCAGGTAACAACTGATCGAACCAAGAGCGTGTTGAGGAGCACGTTTCACCACCACGCTCTGGAAAGCTAGCGTAGAAATCGACCGTTCATTAAAGAACAGTAGTTCATGCTGAGCTGTGGCATGAGGTTACTTTATTCTAAGCTGGTGGAGGTTAAAATAAATCAGGCGGCTTTTCGCTCTGTGTATTCAAGTGATCTTGAAAAACAAAAAAGAAATGCTTTATTAGAAATGTCCTAAACGGTTCGTTAGTGTTATATCTCCATCTAGGTCTATTGTTATGAATATAGTTCTATTATAACTGCTATGAATCTGAACAGTTTCTATGTTTAGTACATTCTCGAGTCGTTCACTGAAGCGCGCTCAACTTCTGAAGCTGCGGAAGCGGTGGCGCCTGGTCAGTTGTATGATCAGGCGACAACGTCGGTCGCAAATCCATGGGACTATGAAGTATTGCCTACGAAGCTGTTCATTGATCAGGTACATTCTTGAACTTTTTCATTATTATCTCCGTTCATTCTTTGTCAATTATAATTCCTCAGTCATCTCTCTAGAGTTATGTTTTACAACTAATGCTTTCCATAGCGAGTCTGTTCACACTCCCTTGCCCAATGTTAATCAATAACACCCTTTCTCCTCATGTGATTGGTCGTTGTGGATTGTTGTGAATAGTTTCCTATTGGTTAACAGCTTAACATGAACGAATACTACAAGCCGTCGACCAATATAATGACGGCCAATGCTCCAGAAATGTAGTGATCACATGAGCTCCGTGAAATTCAGTAGTTCTAGTGAGATGTCGATACTGAGTATTCACCAGTACGAGATGGAGTGCTCGACGTCTTATTAATTTGCCACCCAGAAATGTTTGTTGTCGCTTCAGAGAAAATCTCAATTTTGGGCAATTAAACTCTTTATAGTAGTAATAATACGATTAACGAGATGATGATATTAAGAAATGTAAACAGTATGAGCTTCAAGACGACAATAGAATGAACAAGCAAAATGAACAAAGGTGCAAGAAACTGCAAAGAAATTATTGCAGTAGCTTCAGCAGTAGACTGGTGACATAATGACGAAGAAGTTCCATATAGATAATTCAACCAAGAATACTGAGTAGCAAGTGGCGGCATGTGAGGAGATGAGACTAAATGGTTGGTACCAAGAGTGGCTCACATAATAGAATGGAAAAGTGATATGAATAATAACTGTATCATGTTATAAGAAGTAACCGAGACATCGATGAATGGAGTGGGAAAGGCATAACGTGCAACTGTGGTCAAGGCTACTTGTGCTTGTAGAGAGCGCGGTGCTCGAATTCCACTGCGTGAAATGAGAAGGTAATAAGAAGATAGAAACAGAGAGAGCACCACTTGAGCGAACTGACGGATGACTAGTGGTGTTGGTGTTTACACACCTTCTGTAATGAGTGAAATATTGGTAATGGAATCAAGAGTTCATGCTCAGAATGAGATTCTTGGAATTTTCTCAGTCAGTGCCATCTTATTGTTCTGCGTGCAAAGTTCACGTGAAGGCGATACAACAGCTTCTGCAGCAATTTCATTAGATAGCGATGGAATAGCTTGTGCAAAATGTTTATGTGAATTTGATTGAGAACTGATGGACGGCATACGTTATTTTATGAAGAATATTCTTTATAACCGTTCATTATTGGTGTTGGTTGACGACATTATCATCTGCCAATCAAATGGTAACGGTAACAACAATATTATTGATAAAAATAATGACTTTCGACATTTATTAATGCAAGGCAAGAACTGCTGGGGAAAGTGAGGTACCGAAAGGCGATTAAAAAAGAAATTAACGAGAATTCTTGTCTTAGGTCCGTATAATCGAAATGCCATGTACTAGTACGATTAACCCATGCTCGGCTTGTAATTCTGAAGGCACCTATCACTGTTTCTATTGCCGTGGATACGGCACCGACAAATGTAATTTTTGCAGGTGAGCAATTTTATTTCGTTATTTTTTTTGTTGAGGCCTTTGCCAGTACTTTTTACGGTATTGTACTCATAGACCTCCCAACGGTTTACCGCCTCCTCGTGGCTTGGAGGTGTTCCTGGCTATCGGACTGCGATCTACAGCGGGAGATTCATCCCCCTAGCAGGATCTTTCAAGCTGAGAAGGGGTACGGGTTTCCATCAGGACGCCTAGCTAAGAGTAAATCAATACCAGGATTAACCACCGCCCTGGTATTAAACTCGCATGGTGGCAAATCTCCCTCTGATCGACAAGTGGCGCGACTGCCTGTGATGGTGACGATCTGGGGCAGACTTTGGTCAGGCTGTCCCCGAGATTCCAGGGAACTACAATGGCTTAGCCAGCAAATCTCCGAAAAGTGGAGATTATGCTCGATGGCAGCACAACCAGTGAGGACGAGCCGTTCAAGTATCAAGTTTCAAGTATTCTACTCATGTATGAGGTTTACGATTATGCAAAAATCTCACGAAAATTATAAGGGTCGTCCTTTGCACTCTGTAGAATAAGGCACTCATTAAATTTATTCTTATGACTCGATTTTATATATTGTGCAAATCCCAGCATTTCTTTCATTCCGTTTATTGTCCGGTATTCGACATCCATGAACGTCTAAAGATTTGTGCGCAGATTACAGTGCAATTCGAGGACATTGTCTTTTCATTAATTTTCGTCTTCGTGAATGTCGTTCAATTCCATTCGAGTTGATTCTCCTTGGAATCTTCGGATGCCTATATTAGAGTTCTCCTATATCTTCATCACAGAGGCAGTAGTTTTCTTTATGGATCTGATGGAGTTTCTCCCAGACAGGTCCATACCAATCTGCCGACTCCACTTGTTGTTCTTCGTTGGCGCGCAGCAGGGTCCAACCAACAACTACGCATGTATCATAAGAAGTCTACAATCACTCCAATACCCACATGCGATCTGGTTTATAAGTAGAGAGTTAGTTATAACTCTTGAACTCCAACTGAAGATTATTCAAAAACTCGGTAATTAGGAGAAGGCATTAATGACTTTACGAAAAGCAATCAGTAGTTAACAATTAAATAACTTTACGCATATTGTTTTTGATTTGTTTCTTTATTCTTTCAGAGGTACTGGTATGAAATCCGGTGTAGCACATCCTGCAGTCTACACACATCCAATGGTGGCTACGTTTCCTCATGTAGGTTTCTGTTCGTCATTTATCGAGCTCTTATCATTCAACATTGTAGGCGTAAAGAGCTTTCACGTTCACAATCGGCAGAACATGAGGTGATATGGTTATTTTCAATTTCTTTAAGGCTGAGAGAATGAAAGACCTTTCGCTTTTTTTTGGGATTTTCTTGCAATAAGATAAAACTATGCAACTTCTGAAACACATTAAAGCAAATCTTTCTAAAATGGTTCTAAGAAAACTAAGACACCTTCTTCACTTGACGTCCCTTCCAGTTTAATTAACAATTTAAAAGCCTCCTTACCCTCTCTCATAAAATGATTTTGAACTCATTAGAACTCATCAGAATTTAAAAACAGCTACCTTCATCATTATATTTGCTTTCAAACATCCCGGCTTTTTAGTTTTGAAGAGATCTAAGGAAATTCTAAGGGTTTAAGTTGCTTTTGCTTTGATTAGAAAAGAAGTCATGCTTTTATGACGTAATGACGGTCCATTTTTACGGTTTTTGGATTCGTTGTTTTGCATCCTGATAGAGACCATAAGTAAACTAAGAGTAGAAAACTCGCTTTCTTTTTCTCCCAAAGAAGCGGCTATCACATTATACGTTTCAATCTGCGAAGTACACTGCCAAATTTTAGCAATCTTTGTATAATAGATTCTTGACACTATTGTGAAGCTCCATCAGGACAGGTTTTGTGGTTGAAGTTGTTTTTTAGGCGGATCTCAGTCGTGGATATTCGTCATCGTCGACGGCGATGGTTCGACAAGGTGCACATCAAGTCTACGGTCTCGGCACACCGATGCATTTCATGTCAAAGACTGGAGTACCACCACCCGGACTAGGTAGTGCACTTCTTTGCGATCCGGAGCTGAAAACGAAGAACTGCCTGCAGATGCAGTGATTCTCCTGTGTAAACGTTTTGCATTACAAAGTCGTCAAATCAGATCGACTTCAACGACATTGGAACTATATTAAAAAGTCCACTTATTTCGCTTACACGTATTCAAAGTTATATTCACCTTATCCTGAAATTTTAAAAGCTTTTTTATTTAGTATTTAAGCTCTGCACAAATCGGACCGATGCGAGGGTAGCGCAGAGATTAAAGATATCGTGCAATAATACACGTATGTTCGCTGTTTCGACCCAGCCTCCGGTCAACCAAGCCTCCCTTCTGTCCGCGACCGGCAATTTGCTATCAAACTACTCTAGGTAGGAGCTCTGTCCGATCTGCGATTATGGGTGGCTTTCTATGTGTTAGAGATCTGGAGATCCCCACCATGCCAATCCCAAGATTCCAGGAAGAATTAACTCAACTGGGATTGCAAAACCACCTATACGACCGTCTATGTGAAACACAGAATTGCGTAATTTGTCCTTATGGAATGGACGGTGACTGCATGAGTTCAGGTACGATATACTTGAACTCTTGTAATACTTGCGGAGACGAATATATTGGCGAAACGGGCAGACCTTTATGTATCCGCATAAAAAACCTAGATGGCAAACGAAAAGCAAGACAAAGTACCCCACTAGGGACGCAAAGGATACAAAAACATAGCGGAGACGATTTTGATATAAAAGTCACTGTCCTCGCACAGGATGCCAAAACACCAGCGCGTAAGCTTCTTGAGGTTTTTTGGATAAATAACAAAAACCCTACAATGAACAGCAGAGAGGAATGCCCCAAGTTCATCCGTAATCTCGCCCCGTACCTTTGTATCGATCGTTGATATGGGGAGGTGCAGCCGTCAACCATATGCGACGCTGATCAGCGGCTCTTCCTCAGTGGAAGGCACGTGAAAAACGTTGTGTTTTTCGAGAAGCTATTGACCATGTGACTACCATTTAGATTCCCATCTTTCTGTATGTGTTATTGAAGCGTTTGGTCTAGTAAATTGTATATCAGTATACTCTTCAAGGCTCTAAAGAAAGTGATTCTACTGAAACGTCAGCTACGATCGTGTTGTATGTGTGTTATTATACGGAAGTAAACGTATGCTGTTTAACAACCTCGCGATTGCTGAGAAAGAAAACAACAGACTTGTAATCCAATGCCGAGGTTAATAAGAAGTCGATCCTGGGAATTGTTTCAACTGGGATTTATCGACGTCCATGAAGAAGACGAAGTTTTCAAGTTTTAGACAAATCCACACGGAAATTCATAAACCCTCGTTGGTAGTGGATGCGAAACAGCAGACCGAATCAAATAAGTGCTTGGATTCGCCCATTATGTGAAGCCATTCATTCTATTCTACATTCTACATAACCTTTCCTTACGTCTGCTGTGGGCACTCTGGCACTTATTGTAATCTAGACGTTTAGACGCATTCATCATCCATGAAAGTCTTCGAGGTTCTGCGTGCTAATTCGCTTGCTGCTTGAGGACTTTCGCCTTCTTCATGAATGTCGTTGAATGCTGGTCGAGTCGATTCCCTCTGGAGTCCTGGAAACGCAATGCTAGAGCGTTCCCACATGGATCGGAGGATGTGCGGTGATCCCAGACAACTATGGCACCACTTTCCCGATTCCGGAATGAAAATTGGCTTGGTGGATCCGGGACGGGCTAGGGCTAGTACAGTATCCGTAATGAACTGCATCACTGTCGCTGCACTACTCGTCTTCTAGTTAGGTCATATAAGTATGATAGGTCGATGGATTGAATGAATCATGGTGTTTTCGAAAATTCATATGAATCTAATTTATGTATATGTGATCATCATGTTTTCGAACATCATGTAAATATTTTAGACCTAGTTTTCTCGAGATATTATTCCAGGGACTCACGATCTTTGCTACATGTGTCATGGACGAGGTGTTAAAGAATGTCATCACTGTAAAGGTGGTGGAAAAAAACCGTGTACAGCATGTTGTGGGACAGGCAGTGTTCGTAACTATACAAAACTGAAAGTACACTTGTAAGTTCGCTTTAACTCACTCTAATAAAACCAAAGGACATAGTTTGCACAGTGGTTGCCGATATCTTTCAATGCATACCTAGACATTGGTTTATCGCGAGTGCTGAGCTAACCAACAAATTTGCACCCATCTACCCATCAATACGTATTAACCCATTTCAAAGCACATTAAGTTTATAAAAATTACAAGAAGGCTCACTTCTGTGACATTTTAGGAAGTCACTGATGATAACGAATGTGTATAGTGTAGACTAATGTATTAGCCAATAGTGCGCGAGTGGATGGTCTTTACGATTTAATCAGCTAACAGTCAACGAACCACATCTGTGCCAATTTCCGTTTATCATTTGGTAATAAGCGGTAGTTTTCAGCAAAACTGAACGATCTGAGTTTTTCACGGAATGTGAAGTCCCGGAAAAATTGCTCATAAATGCCAAAGGGAAGGAAATTTTTAGCGAGGAACAACCATTTGTAAGTCTTTAATGCTAGAAATATCATTGCTTTATTCAAGTTAGAGATAGCACTCATGTGCTACAAAGAATTTATTTACACTCCGTGAGTGATTTTATATCGACGGTCGAAGCCATTCGCCCAGTGATTTGTTGTTTTTTTGAGTTCCGTCCATTAAATGGCAATTTAGCAGTGATGGTCTTTTTGTGTAGCTGTGTGGTCGTGAATGAGAATTTGCGGTCAGAATTCATACAGTTGCTAACAACTACCTATAGCGACCTCGTTAATTTGCTGTTGATTTAAAATGTTGCCTAAAGTCCGCTTTCCATATCATAGGTGTGGGTTAGTTCATGGTTATTACACTGTTGAAAGTTCATTCCACAAACAGAATCATCCAAGAGAGGAAACGATTCGATAAATCCATCTATGGAGACCCAGGCGATGGTTAGAGGTACACGTTGGCGTAGCTCAACGAGCTACTCCTAACTTTTCTTAGACGAGCGAAGCCCTCTGGAGCAATCTGGTGCATGCTTAGGTTAATCGGTGATTATTGGGAATACAGAGGTTATAGATGATTTCGAAAACGCTCGATCAGGGATATGGTGAAAATTCGACGATTTTCTAAGTCTTCTTTTCTAGCTAACAGCTTAGGTGCTTCCAATCAGCAAATATCACGTACAGGAAGTGAATGAGAATAGCAAACTATGCTGCGCGCAGCACCTACAGAACTACATGGGAATGTGCAGAGTGATACGGGTAGGTAATTGCATGCTTCTTTTCTCTTTTTACGGCCGAATTCGGAATGCCAGTGAAAAATCACAGTCATCACCTAGGTCTCGTTGTTTTCCCGTTGATTAGACACGAGATTTAACTTCGTAGCGAATAGCAGCATGATCGGAGTCCTGTTTCATGAAATTCAAGTTGTTGTATTGTGAACTATACCTATTCATTTTATTGTTTCACGTAAACTATCTATCTATCTATCTATTTTCTCTAGGCCGAAAAAGACCAAGTGATGTCTGATTAATTCCACAGAAAAGATTGGATAACGCAGCTATTTGACCAAATGATTTTGCAAAGGCTCCTATTTGCTAAATTAATTAATATGACTTTGATAGTATTTAATCCAATCTTTTGGGTTGGCATCCTCGCATCGAGAATTAAGTAAATAATGAAAAAAGGGTGACAAATGTCAAGACCTACGCCTTCATAAATCCCTTGACGACGCAACATCCCTTCGCCACCATTCGCAGCATCTTATGGATGATTGAATTGAATGCGTATTGAGCCTATACAATGACATAAGGAGACCTACTGTTGTATCAAGTGTGTGTTTTCTTTGCCCTTACGGACATATCTGCTAGCAATAATTCGCTACCTTGCTAATAAGGCACAAGAGGTGGTTATTACATAGTATTTATTCACAACACTCATTTGACGTTTCGGCACATTTCACCACTTCTAGAGCCTAGGAAGGTCAAGTTAGGCAACCTGGTCGGCCAAACACCTCCATAACTTCGAGAAAGGAACCACGATACTTAGATTTCAATCGCATTAGAAACAAAGTAGCTACCTCACACACTCACTGTTCTCTATGTCTTCAACTGAGTATTCCAAGTGGAGACCAAGAGTACAGAATTCTCATTGATTGGTATGAGCCGTTCTCATGTCAAAACATCAGCGTTTTAGATCTAGCGTGACAACACCTCCCTACGGTTAATTCTTGGATTCTCGGAATTTAACCAGAATGCCTTGAAGATTTAACGTGTTAAAGTTTTGAATTCTCCTACGAGGGTGGTTACTTCTACTTCAAAATCTCCGTTATGTGCAACTGTTGAGGTTATGGAGGTATTTGGTTGACCAGATTGTGGACAACTAAACCTTTCCAGGCTCTAAAGAAGGAATTCGTCGAAGCGTGACCTGTTGTGAATAAATATTATACGATAGCAACCTCGTGTATGCCTATCAAGAAAGTAGCGAATTATCTGTCAGTGCCGAGGTTAGGAGAAAATCAGTCTTGGAAATTTCTGGTACTAATATTCAGGCCTCGGAATGATAGAGAGCTTGGTTAGCCTGGAAAACAATCAAAAAACAAAATATTGCAAAACATCTCCGATCGGTGCACTGCGTGCTCCTTTTTGAAAACTACACCGTATTTTTTAATAGTCACTGTGAAAGCAAATCATCCTAGTTGTCATGTAGCTGTGAGTTGAAGAAGAAAGTAAGAAAGCGTTTTCTCTTTTGTGATTGGGTACCATATAACCATGTACGGAACTCGGCTCAAACCGTCCTAATGTCACCAACTAGCTGGTACAGTAAACTGGACATGCGTCTCTTTATAGAAATTTTAAGTATTCGAAGTACTTTATAACTAGTGTTTTAATATGCTTAAAGACTCAGTCAACTCAATCTTCAGAATCTTCATGGACTCCAACTATCCAGAATTTTACCGTAATATAATTTATATCTACCTAGTAAGAATATGTAGATTCCAGTGATATTTTCGATTGAGAAAGTTCAATACAGGCGCATATGATGCGAGTGGTTATGTGCCCTGCAATACACACAGAATCACTAAAATGTTCAATCGTGCACTCAGGACTCACCAAGCCTTCATCTTTCTGGGTTTCGAAGATTGGTATAATCCCTGTCTAAGGAGATATAAGTCTTGATTTGACACATCGGTAGGTCTTGGCGAATCACTGTATAGAAGCAATATTAAATGAACCACCAACATGATATTACGAACGGAGCCCAATTCGTGGTACATTCTCCAGAAGTTCTTCAATGTTGAGTGCTTTATCGTTTCACTTTATCCGTTTACAATACAAGATGAACTAAGATATATATATTTGAGATAAGCACAAAAAAAACTAAGAAACGGCTAGAAGTTGATTTTTTAGCAGCGACATTGCTTGCTAGCGATTCCGGTCTGTAAGGTCTACTACACTCTCGGCAACACAAAGGGCATATTTTACGTCTACGGAAACGATCGACAATGTTATGTACCAAATTTTCCGTCTAAATGTGTTATTTTATAACCTACATTGTACACTGTGCATTCTTAAAAATTTTACAAAGTTCCTTAAACCTTTCGAAACCGAAAAAACAGTGCAAATCAGTGCTTCTTTTTAATATGTATCACTTTGTAATATTCAATTGTACAATTGTTACTCACTTTGATCTGCATTGAATTCTGCAACGGTTCTGTTTTAAGAAAGCGAAGTATCAAACTTTTCATCTAATTGTGTTACCGCTTTAATGACCCGCAATTAAGCTATATAGCCACAACGATGCGAAGATATGAGCAAAGCTCGGAACCTCAGCTGAGTTTCGAACCTATGATTATCCTTACCCTAAGTTCACGTTTTATCCACTACACCAAACGAGTTCTTTGTTTTGCCCTTCTCTCAACCAATTTTTTACTCTATCGGTGCTATCAAAAATCACCCTTCAAAAGAATGGCCTGGCAAGCACAAATCGACACTGAACTGAGATGAGCTGAACCTGCAGTCGAAGTCACAATGCAATGTCTTAAGTTTTACTAATGCCTATCCTTTTTTATGGCAGAGTACTGTGTTGAACGCAACCACAAGGATATATATATATATATACATAATGTACACAATGGTTAAAAAGTAACTGCATTAAAATTGTACTGCTTGAAAAACAGAAGTCTCGAGCTTCATGTTTTGTACCCATTATAATTTATAAATATTGAAATAGTGATCGTGTTGTCTTTGTGGCAAAAATGAGCTCAGAACTTAATCAAAAGCCTAACATTTACATTTATACATTTCATGCAACAACAAATGAGCGCACTGTTCTCAACATGCGTGTTTGTGCAAACTACGGATCGTTGACCTATATTTCAATGCACATGCTTTTTTCTGATTTATTTCGCCACAAAGAACTTCTTTGTCAGATTTTTTCATAGGAGGTCGATAGCTTGTCCAATACTGGGTCCGAACCATGGGTAGATGTTCTCAACGCACTATACTGGAAAAAGCCTTCTCGGACGGTGGAATGGAATCAGTAGATACAAAACCATGAAGGAGACAAGGAAATACACTTCAAATATCCTACAAAACCACCAGAAAATCCATGACTCCGTGGTTAGGTAATGAACGAATCTTTTTTTCTTATCACACAAGAAATGTTGAAGAACATGCGAACATACGCAAAACAAAACAACATAGTAGACATGTAGAAGTTAGGGAAACACGGTAAATATGCGAGGGAACCGAGTAATAGAACGATAACCACAAGAAACTGTTGCGCCGTGCCTACTTCAAGGGTTCTTTATTCACGAATAAGCTGACGTTTCGGCGGATTTCGCCTTCCTCAGAGCCTGGAAAGTTCAAGTTGACAGCAATCTACCCGGCCGGACGCCTCCATAACCAAACAAAGAAACTCTAAACCAAGATCTAAACCAATAGCAGGGACGAATGCCCGGAGGTCATACGCGACCTAATCCCGTACGTTCGCATCGGTTTTTGATGTGGGATAGTGCAGTCGTCAACCACATGCGACTATAATCAGCTGTTCTAAACTTCCTCATTGGAAGTCACGAAAAAGCGGTGGGTTTTTCGAGAAGTTGTTGATCGTGTAATTACCAAAGAGTCTTTCGTCTTTGTGTAAGTGTTATTGAAGCGTTTGGCCTAGTAGATTGTATATCAGCATACCCTTCCAGGCTCTGAAGAAGGCGATACTGCCGAAACGTCAGCTAGCGTTGTATTGTATTGTGTTTTTCTATGGAAGTAAATGTATGCTGTTTAAAAACCTCGCGATTGCTGAACAAGAAAACGACACATTCATATTCCAGTGCCGAGGTTAAGAGAAAGTCAATCCTGGGAACTAACACGAGATTCGTATAAAACTTCTATTGGGAAAACGTTTCTGCGCCTTCGCTTTCATCAGAGCCACGTTGATCCGAGTCGACGGTCCACAAATGGTCGTTGTGGCATCACGGCCGACTCAGTGGACAGAGCGCCGCTTGAAAGGTTAACTTCACTGAGCGGTGCTCCTTTATACAGGATAGGTGTTGATCGATTGCCGCTTCCAATACGATCTACTTTAGAAGGGCAGTGGGTCCCGTAGCAGTCGGTAATTCATTTGCTGGCACGATATGTGGCAATCAATATCTTGAAAAACCACTTCAGTTGAACCTCAGTGACAATAATCAATAATGCTCCACATGATTCTCTACAGGAAGACGAAGGAGCGGAAAAGTTAGCTGAATAAAGATTTTGTACCAACCTCGTGTTAGCTCAACCATGTAGAGAATTATTGACTATTGTTACCGAAACGCATGAAAGTCGGCTTTTAAGAGAAGTTGACAGCAACTTTCGTAGAAGAACCGTGCATTTTAGAGAATATACTGATTGGCTTCCTTTATGGAATTGGAAGTAGATTCCGGTTGTTCTTCTACTCTAGTGAAAAAAACAACCGGCGCTTGCTGCTGTTATGCAGCCCATCATCATGTATGGGGTGGTTCCCTCGCAGTTCATCCTTCTCTTCCTTTGGACTACTAATCGTTCCGTGAGTCATAGAGGTACTGTAGTTCGAACCAAAAACTTTTCGCAGCAAAACCCTCCTTGCAATAGACAAGGAAACATTACGATTAATGGTTGTTTACATTATACGTAGGAGACAGAAACCTTCTACAGATAGTGTGAGAAAAGCACAATTGTGACTTCGTTAAATAAAAAGCGATGATTCCCTCTGTGATAGAGACCATTCTCTATACATAAAGACCGTGGTATTCAAAAATTTTTTCCTTTACCTTTCAAGGAGTGGGTAGCGCAGTGGTAGTGGTCTGTTCATTCCGTGGACGGTTCAATCTACCGAGGCACATCTCTTAATAACTCGAAAGACCGACTTTCTATAAACCTCGGCATAGACAGTTGATATATTTATTTATGTGATCTTATAAACTGATCTTAAACTGACGCGAGGTTGGTACAGGCCTTCGTTGTCGTTGTCGTTGTTTTTGAAGTTATTGATCGATGGCTGACGTTTCGGCGACTTCGCCTTCCTCAGAGTGTGGACGTATTTTATATTAGAATATTTTTATTATTCGGTGGAAAAGAAAGGTTAAAGTGTTAATGAAGATCAAACTTTCAAATAGACGCCATATTGAACAGAAAGCCCACTCACCGTGATGTTATGTGCGGGACTGGCCCACGCGATTGCATGAGTTTAGGTATAATATACTTGATCTCATGTAACGCATGCGGTGAGGAATATATTGGGGAAACGGGTAAACCACTTTGTGTCCGCATAAATGAACATCTAGATGGAAAAGCTAAAATCCGTCTAAACACTCCTCTAGGTACGCATAGGGCACAAAGGCACAACGGCGATGATTTTGAAGTGACTGTGCGGATCCTAGCACAGGAATCGAAAACATCAACGCGCAAAACTCTTGAGGCGTTTTGGATAAATTTCAAAAATCCAAAGGTGAACCGGAAAGACGAATGCTTTACTATCACACGTGACCTGGCGCCCTATTTCAAAATGATATTTTGACCCCGGGGTGTGTCTTGCTCGCGACTCCACGTGAACTACGTGTGAGCCAGTCCTGCACGTAACATCACGGTGAGTGGCCTTTCTGTTCAATATGGCGTCTATTTGAAAGTTCGATCTTCATTAACACTTTAACCTTTCTTTTCCACCGAAGAATAAAAATATTCTAATATAAAATACGTCTAGGCTCTGAGGAAGGCGAAATCGCCGAAACGTCAGCTATCGATCAAGAACAACAAAAACAACGACAACGACAACGAAGACCTGTACCAACGTCGCGTCAGCTTAAGAAGATCAGTTTATAAGATCACATAAATAAATATGCTGAGGCACAGTTCTCGACCATGTATTACTCTGTGCGGCTGCTCCCGACCAACTAATTGGAATACTTTTAACGAATAAACGGCTTTGAAGAAGGCGAAACCGCCGAAAAGTCACCTATTATATGCTAACGAATTTTATAATACCAACCTCGTGACTGCTTGTTGAAGAAAAACAGCGAATTACCCAGACACTGTTCGACCTCACCCTGAGTCCCTCAAGTCTCTCATCCCTCGGGAATCGGGAGATTTATACCAGATCGTTCTCAATATTCCTGTTGAGCAAACACAAGGTGTTACGATTCAAAATTCCGCATGTTTTCGGACGATGTTTTCAAAACACTTAATCACTATCGCGGTAGAAAGCTTAACTCTAACCTCAGAACAGCATAAAAATGTGGTATGTGAGAAATTAGAGAATTAGTAAATCCAAAGACCACTAGACTAACAGTTAGCGATAAGAGGGGAGAGTACGTAGATATTACTCGCCAGTTAGATGTTAAGATAACGGAGCAACATCTTAGTGATGTTACCGTTTTTTGCCCATCTTCTGAAAAGGAATACAAAAGTCAATACCGAAAGCTAAACAGTTAATGGGTCAAAGTGGGAAAGACGGCAGGCATAAAATCACCCGTCATTTCGCACTGTAAGATGGACAGGCCAACATACCCAGTCTTGTACTTATGAAAACGCATAAGTTAGTATCAACTCATGATCCTGCGTCTACCAATCCATCATTCGACAAAGTTAGACCCATTATCAGTGGTGTAGACGGGCCAACGGATAGAATAACATGGTTTCTAGGCCAAATACTTACCCAGCTGCTTAACCATATTCCAGCTCAACTCACTCCAGAAGAGCCAACTGTTCCTAGAACGTCTACGTAACACGTCACCTAACAACGCGTGTGTGATGGAGTCCTTCGACGTTTTCGCGCTTTACACCAACGTATCGGATGACTCCGCAATGCAAACCATCCACGAACTTCTTTTTGAACAAGAAGGAGGAATAAATATGCATGGCTTGTCTATTCAGCAGCTTATGATTCTCTTAAAAGAGTGCTTGAACTGCTCGATTTTCAAGTGGTCTGGAAAATACTACGCGCAAATGAGAAGGCTGGCAAATGGGACGGCGACTGGTGCCAAGTCTCGCCATTGCGCTTATGTCTAAAATAGAAGCCCCGTTATTGATTTCCGGCAAGTACTCTACTGTAGACATAGATGACTGTTTTGTCATCTCCTCTACTTAGGAGGAGATGGACAAATGCTTTGAATTGCTGAATGAGCAGTCTGAGTACATCAAATTTATCCGGGAGAAACCAAAAGGAAAGTGGCCTCCATTTTTCAACGTTCAAATCAACTTATCAGATAGCGGTTACATGACCGAAAACCATGTAACAAGAACGTCCTCGTTCATTGCCTCTGTTGTCAACCTTCAAACACAAAGAGGACGCTTGTTAGAAATATGATCCGAACAACCACCTCTGCGTGCAGGAAGAGGGAACTAAGAAAGGAATCGCGTAACTTGGTTCGGCAAACAGCCACCTTCAATGGCTACGAAATAGTAACCCCACAAGATAAGTTTAGAAGGAGAGCGACACCCTAAAACGAAAAACGTGGCCAAAACAAAACCCCGCTTAGAAGGGTAGGTCTAGAAGAATCGGTAGCGATAGGTGAAATACCACCGGATACTCTTGGTCGTCTGTTGGTTCCTAACCGCCTATATGACCGTCTATGGGAAACACAAAGCTGCGTAGTTTGCCCCTATGGCAGGAACGGTAAGTGCATGAGTTCAGGTACGATATACCCGAACTCTTGTAATACTTGCGGAGACGAATATATTGGCGAAACGGGCAGACCTTTATGTATCCGCATAAAAGAACACCTAGATGACAAACAAAAAGCAAGACAAGACACGCCAATAGAGACGCATAGGACACAAAAGCATAGCGGAGACGGTTTTGATATAAAAGTCACTGTCCTCGCACAGGATGCCAAAACACCAACGCGCAAACCTCTTGAGGCTTTTTGGATAAATACCAGGAACACTAGAATAACAGAGAGGAATTCCCGGAGATCACACGTGATTTCGTGCCGTACCTTAACATCGACTTTTGATGTGGGGTGGTACATTCATCGACCATATGCGACTCTGACCAGAAGTACTTCCTCAGTGGAAAGCACGTAATAAACGGTGGGTTTTTCGAGAAGCAGCTGATCATGTAATTGCGATTTAGATTTTCATCTTTTTATATGTGTCATTGGAGTATTTGACGTAGTGAGTTGCCTATCAGTATATCCTACCAGGCTCTGAAGAAAGCGATACTGCCGAGACGTTAGCTTTCATGGAATGAAGAATAAAGTAACACCTCGCGCTTGCTCAACATGAATATCGAGAACTATTCCATCATTGCCGAGGTTAGTAGAAAGTCGGTCATGGGAATTTATACCAGAGTTGCCTAGAATAAGCTCATTTCCTCTAATCCACATGGAGATGCTTTGGCATGACCATCTCAGGATTCCGACTGATCATCATTCAACCACAATCATAACGGACACGAAGAACTCTTAAGCAGCAGCCAAACTCTCACGTGAAGAAGCACGAAGACCTTCGTCGACGCGGGCAAATGAATAGAATAGAAGTCAAATCATGGATGGATAAATCAGGATAAATGAAGGATAAAGCTCTCAGCGTTGATCTTTCCTTGAAGGATGCGCCATTAGCATAGTGGGAGGTGATTGAGTGCATATCCGGCTTTTACAATGACTCACGGTGGCCTACCGATGTATCGGGCCAGTGCTGCTATCCTCCCAGACAAGTCTGATACCAATTTGCCGAACCCGGAGACACGGAAGGCTTGGTAAGCTTAGGGCGCGAAGATCGATCCCATGGGCATTGCAAGGCGACTCCGACCACTGCACACACTCATGTACAAATAGATATAGCAATAAGGAAAACCTTCTTTTGAATAAATCTTCACTACTAAGAACAGAAAATCTTTGGTAGTCCGCGCGCCGCGTCGTATGCACCCACTCCCATTTTCTGTTCTTAAGCTCGAATGCACGGCCACCTTCAACAGTCCCATCATAACATCGCTGAACAGAACGAAACAAACAACCAACCTTCGTTATGCGTATTTTGAAAAAAAAGAAAAGAAGTTCATTCTCGAAATATATGAGAACAAAGAAATGGGACTCATTTTCAGCAAAAATAAATATATTTCAAGTCATTTGGAACATTATCACTTGGAGTAGTAATTTCGATAGAAGAAACGGATTTATCTTGATTTTATTTATATGATACATTTGAGCAGACACAGCAAAGAAGGAAACCATTTGAGCTTACTCTATCAAGTGTCGCTGTCCATCGTAAAACCCACCTTCGAACACGCCGATTCGTTGAATGGGTGCGTCAGAAGATAAACGAGCCAGAAAGACAGGAGGGGCAAAGATAGCAAGGAAGAGGGACAATTAGTTCGTTTTTTTTTTTCATGTCATTCCTGGTTTATATGCGTTCACTGTCCATCAAGGTTCTCCATAATACCAGGCCTCTCCGTTTTCCCATTTTCTTTTCTATCATTTAAAACCATTGTCGATTCATGGGATGTTGCTAACGTTCCCATTGCCATTACCGATGAAAAACATGATAGATTATTGTGATAATTTGTGGAAAACGCTATAACATTCAAAAATACGAACATTACTAGATTGAATGTCTTTTTTCTTCTCGACCCATAAACAAAAGACGCGTGAGCAAAGAATCGCTTTAGTCTAAAAGAACAATCAATTAACCCGAACCGACTTTGTGAAATTACTAACAGAAGCAACCCGCTTTGTCAATTCTGCTCCTTGTAGCATCTAGTGAATTAAGTAGGCTCTGTTAACGTCTTCTCTTATTTCTGAAACGTTCGACACTTGAGCCGTGGATTATGCTTACCGAACAGCAACATATATTTACTTCCGGACCATTGCAAAAAACGTGACAGTTTTCTGTTGTGTGCCTTACATCTCAACCAGCTTACCCATTGCCGCTCGCGGCGAACGGCTTATCGTTCCAGTACATGGCCTGCCTGCCTGATTTTGAATAACCTGGCGATTCTGAGAGGATCTTGATGGTAGATAAGATTTTAGAAAAGCACAGCATTGAAGATGTAGCATTACAACTAGGTATCATTTGTATTCTTTAGCACTTTCACCGTGCTACAATATTCTCCCAAAGTCATCCGCTACTACTAAACTATTCAACCGTTTCGTTCCTCATATTTACTTACTGATTCAGACACAAATTGATGGATGGTTGGTTGAAGCTCATCATGGTAGACAGAGAATAAGCTGTTTACTTTCCATGAAAATAACTGAGTTTCACAAAGAATAGAGGATGAGGCGATCAACGTCGGGCACAATCCCCAGTGATGCGCCGTGCATTCCACTCCATTCGGAGCGCCGTAGAGGTAATTGGATCAACGCTTGCCATGAGGAATGGCTTACCACCACCGATGTATCAACCTATTACTTTTCTATATTTGTATTCACGACGCTGTTAATAAAAGTTTACTCGGCTAACGCCTCAGTTCTTCGTTTTCTTCAGAGCCACAATGATTTGAGCCGATCATTTACAGTACGTCACACTCGCGATATGGGTCTTCGTGGTCACATCAAGTCGAATCTGGTAAACTGGCTCGAAAGTATGGAGTTTCTAACTCCAGAAAGTTACTTGTCGTGATTAGCTGGAGATGCAGGATAGACTCACCGACAACTTAAACATTCAAAGCACCCGCTGTGCTATAAACGGCTATGGAATCGATGACGTCTTCTTATAAATTAGTCTTACGGTCAGTAATTCACTTTTAACGTACGATGCTTTGCACCACCACCACCACCACCACTTTATTCGCTAAACGAAACTCGTTGGGTTATCTGAACGTGTTCTACAAGTGTTGACATGATCCAATGCGTCAAACTGTCGTGGAAATCTCACAACTGAATATTTAATGTGGCACTCCAATGAGAAATCTGATGCGATTTGCTTCCGGTGAATGTTCGCTTCCTATTGTTCTTATTACCTTTATGTTTTTTTACGAGCTACTAATGTTTTGTTGATTAATAATTTCTACTGATAAACTATTCCATGTGAAACCTCGGACATGTTCACATAGAAGTTCTTTTTCTGGCATCAAAATAGTTGCTATTCCATCCTTCAGTCGCTGATGATCCTCATTCTACACTTCGATCGCCTTCGTTATAATCTGACTTTCTTCTAGAATTCTTTAGCCTCTTATCCTGAAGACAAGACAACCTGGCCTCAAGAGACAATCTCTTGAAGTTCTCGGTGATTACCCGGACTACAGGTTATGTAAATAATGTCGTCTCTAGTGAAACATTCGCCCGCATGTTTCAATCCTGCTCAAATTGTTAAGCATACTACAAACTTGTGGAAGCTGGAAGCTCGACGAGATTAACAGGACATAAAACAGACTAAAACTAGTTGGAGGTATAAGGTACGGAATCTTACTCAATTATACTCTTTTCTGATCCAATATTCAACACTTCTTTGTTTCAATTTATATTTGATGGATTTCCAATTTCCTTGAACACCAAGCTGTTCTCTTCGAAATGGCCAAACTTCACGATTTACAAAGATTATCTTTGCTTTTCCAAAGAATGCTTGTGCAATCACGTCACCAATGTAAGTTTATTAATTTAGTACCTAACACTGTGAGAAACTGCTAAAACCGCTTATCGAATGTTAACCTTAAACAGTTAGGCTTTGATCGGCTTAAATCACTTGATAGATTATCACTACGCTTCTTCTGACTTGATCTCCATTAATGCAACATGAAAAAACCTGTTTGCAACATAAACGGTTAATTAAGCAACGTAGAAAAAATATATGACCTGAATATTAGAATTCGGAACTTGATGGAAATTCGCGCCAAGATTAAAACGGAAAAGAAGAGTACAACTAAGACTAGTGTACATACCGACCAACTGATTCGTAAGTGGCAAAAAATCTAAGGCTTAACTATTCCTCCATGTGAGCAACTTTATCCAGCAGTGCTTTGGCAATGGTAGTTCCTAGTGCTGATGGTGAATCTGTTACCTGTAATTAAAAACACCCTGACAAATTGACAAAACTGCTTTGTTGCAAGAAACTTTTTTTTCAAAGTAGTGCATAATAATCTACTTTTTCGAGTACACTTAACCAATTCGGGATCAAAATAAAATGGTCAAAATTCACCATTAACTTTTTCTACGCAAGATGTTCACGAAGTTTAAAAAGCAAACTTACAAGTACACCTGCTTCTCTGAGCGCTTCAATCTTATGGGTTGCAGTGCCTCTTCCATGGCTAATTATAGCACCAGCATGACCCATTCGTCTTCCTGGTGGAGCTGTTACACCGGCTATAAATGATGCGACGGGTTTCATGTGTTCTCCCTACAAAAATTGGACGACAGGTCTAAAAGGCGAAAAAAATAAACGAGTCAAACAAAAGTAATCTGTGGCATGGATACAATATAGAAAGAACGATTTCCCATAGAAACATTAAACGCCACTCTTCACAAACATGTTGTAAAAGAGTACACAGTAGTGCACTTAAGTACTATCGATATATATCTTTAATTACAGAGAAGTAGAAAGAACCGTGTAGAAACCGGTCGAACAGACTGACTCTATTATTCTCCATTAAAAATTTGGCAGCTTCCTCTTCAGCTGATCCACCAATTTCACCAATAAGAATGATTCCTGAATGAAAGAAACATGAGAACAGCGCTATGATATTTGCAAAGACTACATCTCGTTGTGTAAATAAGAAACAATACAAAAGAGTGATCTACGCTCTTTTTGTATTAAATAGCAAACCATGATTTTAATAAACGTTCAAAAATAGTCTCATTTAAACTCATAAGTTCCAACGAAACAAGAAGAAGTCTAGTAGAATGTTTGCTAGCTGAGTACAAGGCGTTTACACTGAAACTAATGGGCGCTCTCAATTTTGAGCCAGTATTTCTCAGCTCATATTTAAATCTACAAGTTGGAAGAGAAATCATTACAATGTACAGTTAAAGAATAAAGTTCTCGGCGTTGATCAACCCCCGAGGGATGCGCCATGCATTCGACTTCATTAAACATCGATAGAGGCGACTGAATGCACATCCGAACTATAAAATGACTCGTGGTTACCGATGTATCGAGTTTGTGCTGCTATCTTCCTAGACAAATGCGGTACCCATCTGCCGAGCCCGGAGGGATGAAGGGCTTGGTGAGCCTGAAGCGCGGGATCGATCCCATGTGTATTGCAGGGCACCTCTAACCACTGCGCTACGCATGCCTTTGTATTTGTATAAATACAAATGTGCAGATACTTCTTTGTAAAATACCGCACCTATCTTTTCCTCTTTTTCTCGTCAGAGTTTGTAATTCGCACACTAAAAGAGCCGAGCAAGCGAAATTTCATCCAGCGCAACATGACGGTGCTCTCCAATACATTGTTGGTGTTTGCCACCGCTGCGTTTGCGTTCGAGATTTGAAAAGTTCTATCTTCGTTCTTAATTGTTCAAAGATCTTAAATCTAGACATGTTTAGAAATGAAAGAATCCTTACTTACTTGATACTTGAACTGCCCGTCCTCACTGCTTGTGCGAACCCCAGTATAATCACCATTTTTCGGAGATTTGCTGACTAAGCAACTGTTCTCTGGAATGCTGAGGACAGTCTAGCCAAAGTCTGTCCCAGGTCGTAACCACGATAGACAGTCGCAGCCCTTGTGGATCAGAGGGAGATTTGCCACCATGCGACTTTGATACCAGGACGGTGATGGAACTTCTTTACTCTTAGCTAGGCTTCCTGATGGAAACGTCAGACTCCTCCTCAGCTTGGGAGACCCTACCAGGGATACGAATCCCCGCTGTACATCGTAGTCCGACACCCAGTAAAACCTACCAGCCACGACGAGGGGGTAAACCGTTAGGAGGAATTGAAAGAATACAGTAAGAAAATCGTGCACACATATAGAAGAACAGGGCAAAATCTCTTCTATAAATGTGTGTAGTTCCTAACTTCCCAAGTACTCTATTTATCGAGAAATCATTGTCAGTTGTCGAAAACCCAATCTCGGGTATCACGCATAACTTATGCTTCTCAGCAAGTCATATCAGTGTTATCAAACTGTTCGAACACTCGGACCAAGAAGAATTACTGAGCTTATGATAATCTAACCACAATAGCTAACATTAACAAATAAGAAGTATCTCAATAACTCCTAGATTTTTCAAAAAATGAAAAATCCATAATCGGCAGGCATAAATGTTCCTTATTCAAGCTGACCAATTCAGAATGGGCAACATCTTTAGATAACACACAGATATGTAACACACGATTGAAAGCTAAAGTTAGGGGTAACAAAACTTTACCTCACCTTTCGTCTGACGATCCTCGAGAAAAACGCTAAGACAGTCAATAAAATTGCTTCCATTAAAAGGGTCACCACCGATTCCGACGCAGAGCGTTTGGCCGAGGCCAACGGTCGTGGTTTGATGCACAGCTTCATAAGTGAGAGTTCCTGATCGTGATACAACGCCGATGATTCCCTAATAAAGGAAACAAAGCGATTACTCGATTGGCAGAGAAATTAATCGAAATATACCTTTTTATGAATTTGACCCGGCATGATGCCTATTTTACACTCCTCTGCTGCAATGATACCAGGGCAATTTGGGCCCACAAGACGAGTTTTGTTCTGTTTGAGAAGGCGGTTCTTGACGCGGACCATATCCTAAACATATGGTGGGTGTGTCTATCGGATAGTAAACTCCTGGCACTAGGTGCCGAGCAACACACATGCGACTTCGTATATTGTTAGTCTTCTACAGAAAAACAAGTGGGTTCCAGCGGGTGTACGCGGGTCGTTTTTGATAACGAAAAGAGTTACAAGCTAATAAAATTGTCATACTTGTTGTGGGATTCCTTCGGTAATACATACGACAAGTGGAATTTCTGCATCAATCGCCTCGTTGATGGCACTAGCAGCAAATGGAGCAGGCACGTAGATGACGGACGCATCGGCTCCGGTCTTCTCACGTGCCTTAAGAAGACCACTGTAGTAACAGTTTTAGGGTTCCCCATTGGGAAGCTGAGTGTATAGTTCTTGAAAATCTGAAAAACTTGAACCTTAAGAGCTCATGGTTCCACAAAAATTCATGATGAAACCACACATTCAGGCTTCAGACTATTTTTGTACTGTCTCGGGTTTCCGTATTCCACATATTAAAAGGTTGCCGATGAAATCTTTTATGGTTTGGAAATTTAACCTTTGAAACGGTTAACGTCTCTGAACTTGCAAACTTCCTTCAGGAGCATCAACTTCCATAATGCTAGGATTTTAACATTTCTAGAATATATGAAGTCCCTTCAATTCAACAAAAACATGTAGGTTTATATGATTTTATCTTAACGATTAATTCACTACAAGATAAGACGATTGCAGTTTGGGTTCAAGGAGCAACCACATATATAGAATTCTAGTCAGCCACTCTAATACTTCATACTTTCAGAGAGTCTTCAACAGGTATTGAAAAAAAAGTCTACGATGTGGTCTTGAGCTCATATGTACCTGAAAGCAATCCATTTCATCACTTTTTACTTACTGTCTATTCTTTTTTAGTGCCAAAGTATTATACGAAATATGACGACAATGATGCTGAGATATTTGCAAAACTCCGGACCGCTGGTGCCTGCGGTGGGGATCGAACACGATATTAACCCTTCCAGGGGCTAACACGCTCATCACCACGGACTCCTTCGTTTAGTCTTTCTCTCAGTCGTGTTATTGCCCCATAGCTGCTACCAGCTATCACCCGCAATCAATTCACTTTTAGGCCTATGAAGTAAGTTAGTACGCAGTAAATGCCAAAACGGCTTCTCTTAGAGAACTCTTGAACAGTTTTAACTTATTATCTATTGCCTACTCTTTTTAACAGCAGGGTATACACTGCGAAAAATAATTTTAATAATGCTGAGATATTTTCAAAACTCCGGACCGCAGATGTCTGCGGTGGGAAACGAACACGCTATTGTCCTTTCCGGAGAGTAACGCGTTCACCACCACACCATGCGGGTCCTTCGTTTCGCCTGCCTCAGCTAGTTCTATCGATCTTTTGCCAATCTCGCTGGCGGGTGGCTGCTGATGGCTGCGGTCCGGAGTTTTGCAAATATCTCAGCATCATTAAACTCTTGAACAGCTTTTACAGATGAACAGTGCCACTTGCTTCTTTAACATCACGGAAAATCGGCAGACCCATGTGTGTGCCGCCAGCTTTTTTGTGGTTAACACCTCCTACAACCTTCGTACCATAATCGAGCATTTGCTTTCCATGAAAAGAACCCTAAATACTTGGCAAAATATGGAAGGTATAACGACTACCACTGTATAAATAACACAAAAATATCCCAGAAAATACCTGTTTCCCAGTGAGACCCTGAACGATTACCTTCGTGTCTTTGTTGATCTTCAAAGATTCTCGAGTACTGTTGTACAGTCGTGTATTCTCTACAGCCAAAACTTTTCACTCACAACGAAAAGTATCTTTGAGTATCGAGCTCACCTGTCATCAAATGCGGTATACGAACGAGCAAATTCCGGGAGAACATTGCTGAAGCTCGTGCTGGTACCTTCAAATGTCTAGTCAAAATATAGACCCGAATTTTTCTAACCATTTAAATAACGCCATGCAGTTCTCTATCTGTATAATCTTAGAATGACTTTTTATCATTTCCTTAACGAAGGCCTTAAAATATTATGCTGACTTCAAGGTAACAAGGATATCGTTCTGCTTCTAGTATGTGGTGTAAAGATAATGATGACCTTCCCAAATAAGTACCATTGTAATGTATACGAGAGACTGTTCAGGTAAGGATGACGTAGAGCTAGAATAGTCACGAGAATAGTCCAGGAATATGTCAAAACCGACTTCCTTTCAACATCGGTATAACTAACCAATATGTGTTTGAGTTGTTCAGCTCATATGAGGTTGATAAATCAGCCTTATTTGGCTAACGTTTCGACGTCTTCGTTTTTCTCAGAGCCGGTGATCGGAGTAGACAGTTTCTAGTGTTCTCGAGATGGCGTCTTCGAGCATCGAGCCCGGTCTTCCTCAGTGGACCATCTCTCTCTTGTAACATGTTAATTAGTTCAGAGATCTTCACCCACGGTAACATCATTAAATTCGGGTGATCAAGAAGCGCCAAGTTTAACACTTAACAATTGGTCAGCCACAGTGTCTTCATTCACACGGGAAAAGCATTTAGTTCATATACTGGTGGGCTCCTTCAACATCTAAGACACTATAGCATTACCAGCGGCAGCACTGGATCGGATTATAACACAACTGACTTGCTCTATCGATAAGCTTAATAAAAGCAAGACACTGATTGTCCAGGCCGAGGTTCAATGAAAGTCGGCACTCTACTGTAATAACAGAGCTAACTAAAATAACATAACAGAACATTTGAAATGGGTTCTGTCGGCTTCTGTGACCACGTTAGAACGACAACGACAATCACTAAGAAACGACATACACACAGCAAATTTGTACTTTTCTGTACATTATGATATAATACTGTGCCGAAAAGCCTATCCACGTGCTTTGGGTCTTCGGACTACTGGTACAGTTGACAGTAGCCATCAGCAGAATGTTAACGAAACACAGGAACTCCATGTAGGACTAATCTAAGAGCTAAAGAAGAAGCAGATTTCCTATAGTGCTAAGTCTCTTATGCATAGAGTGTGTGTTTAATGGAAGTAGACACTGGTAAGTGTTGGCAACATACTAATCGTACAATATTTCACAACTAGTTGCTGCCCATTTTAGTTAAACGTCCTGAAAACAAGTGTACTACCAGCTAAGAAGTTAGCAATCCTTTACGATTACTACACTGATTTTCACCCTAGTGGGTTTTTACTACCCAGTCCTGCGTAGGGCTTATCGATGTCCAAACGTCTACTCCCCCAAGAACGTTAGGCGAACAGAACACGTTTGACACTCCCATTCGGGAGTTTAGCTCAGTCAAAAGGGAATCTATGCTACTTTAGGGTTTGATGAGAAACCTACGACTGCATTTTCCGGAAAGAGGTTAAAATAAAGCGCCTCCAGAGGAAAGTGTGGTGCTGCTCGTGTCCGCCGAGCAAGGAGAGGCCACAGAGCACGTCAGACACACAACCTGGACCGATCCGAAGATTTACTGGTATCCATTTTTTCTTGGATTCTTGCGCCGCCTATCCTCAGCGGCTGTGGGGTCCCCAGCACAATCATCATTTTTCGGAGTTTTGTTGGTTAAGCCATTGTGGTTCACTGGAGTTCTAAGGTCAACCTGGCCAAAGTTTGCCCCAGGTCGTCACCACCATAGGCAGTCGCCGCCTTTGTGGATCAGGGGGAAATTTGCCACCATGCGGCAAGTTTGATACCAGGACGGTGGTCAGTCCTGGTATTAGTTTCCTCGTAGCTAGGCTTCTTGATGAAAACGCTGAACTCCTTCTCAGCTTAGGGAAACCCTATCGGGGGGACGAATCCTCCCGCTGTACATCGCAGTCCGACACACAGGAACACCTCCCAGCCAAGATGAGGCGGTAAACCGTTGGGATGGGTATCCATTCAAGTTACTCAACTCTTAACCAAGGTACAAATGGTAGAGGTGTCATTAAGTAACTTGTATTTGTTTAAATTACTGGATTTTTGTATATTAGTGTTCTTCCATTCTCGTAGAATAGTACAAATCTCATCTTACTCCACTTCTGCTTTTGTATTTTTATTTACAGCGTAACTATTGTATAAGTAGCCTTGGACCATATTTTCTATTAACAATGAGTGTGTTTTCACATCTTCCGCTCGAATTTTGTTCTGACGGTCTTTTCGTTTGCGATGAGGTGAAGATTCCTTTTTTTTTTGGCTTTGAAACCTCCACATAGCAGCCTTGTCGGTTGTTTTTCTACGTTTTCTAGAATATTTCTGCTCTGTGCTTTGCAGTGTGTTTATCTTCTGTTTTCGGAAGTACGTTCATCATTTTCAGATGTGGGTGATCTTACCCTTTATCGCTAACATCGTAATCGGTGAAGAGGCTTTGACGTCTTCAGAAAGGTCCTGGAGGAATAATTGTCATCGATATAACTCTAAGGAGATATTACAGTGGGTTGTTAGTAAATATAACTGTTTAGCAATCGCTTTATGTGCTAGTTTGTTGCTAGTCAAATCACCAAGTGGGAAACACTGCTTTTCTTTTTGAAAGGCAGCAAGTTTATATTTAGAATGCTTCAAAATTCTTTTATTTTCTACCATCAGAAGAGTGAATCGAATAGTTCAATGGATTGTTCGTGTTGTAAATCCACTCAAAGTGAAGGTGTGTAGCTTTTGTATTTACGTTAGAGCGGGGATCGAACTTGCGTCTTTGCTTCTTGATCGATGACATCACTAATCGCTACACAGTCCTCGTCCCGAAGGTTTGCAGTAGTAATGCTAAGCGAATAGAAGCGTGGATTCAGTTTAATTCGCCACTGGTGGCATAGAAGGGGAGTTTTTGTTCCAGATTATTCGAATCGTTCCTTTGTTTTTTACTCTATATCACTGGTAAATTTTGCGTAGATGAGCACTTTCCTTGGCTATCGTGAATTCTGTTTTTCCTTACGGTCTTTTGGATCAAGAATGTGGTATGTTATTCATTCTGTTCAATGCCTTATATCAGAGACGCGTGTGGCGCAGTGGTCAGAGGTGCCCTGCAATACACATGGGATAGATCCCCGCTCTCTAGGCTCACCAAGCACTTCATCCCTCCGGGTTCGGCAAATTGATATCAGCCTTATCTGGGAGGATAGCACCACTGACTCGATGCATTGGTAGGCCACCGTGCTCAATCATTGTGTAGAGCAGATATGGATTCATTCACCTCCAACGATGTTTAATGAAGTCGAATGCACGGCGTATTCCTCAGTGATTAATGAACGCCCAGAGCTTTGTCTTTTATCTCTTTATTAAAGGCTTATATCTAGTAGTAGGTTTTTTTTCAGGATGGAAAAAAGTGAACAAAAGTTATCCGTTTCAGTCACGATCTGCAGCTCACATGTCCTCTTCACTATGACAATAAGTGTAACGATCCTATAATGGATCCACACGTCGCTTTTAAATATCGTTGTCAAATAGTCTGTGAGTTTATCGAACTTGGTTTATTAATCCCAATGGGTCTTTAGAAAGCTTTCACCATTCTTCGTTCATTTCCAGATCCTCATGATGAGAAACTCTCTACTGTCGAAATTATGAATTCTAGCACTTTATTGGGCCTACTGCAGCATACAGATACGTACAAACGGATGTGGTGCATGGTAACGTGGGTTTTTCTTCCTTCTTTTTCTCTCACGTGGCTTTTGTATTGCAATTTGGATTAAACTCCTTTAAATCCATTTACGTCTTTTTATGAACTGCCATTGTTCAGCTGATGCGAGGTTGGCATAAACTGTCGTTGTTGTTGTTGCTGTTGTTGATGTTCTTGTGAGTCCGACGCGTAATAGCACGGCTCCGTCGAAAGCAAAATCGTTGAAACGTCAGCCATCGGCCAACAACGACGACAGCGACAACAACAACAACAACAACAACAATAACGACAGCTTATACTCACCTTTCATCAGCTCAACATGGGCAGTTCATAACAACATATAAATAAATACATCGATTATTTGTACCGAGGTTTATAGAAAGTCGGTCTTTTCAGTTATTCCTTTAAACCCTTTTTTTCCTTTGGTTGTTTATTCAATGAATTTCTTCCTTCTTCGCTACTTGCTGTGGATGGCTATTGATTCTTTACTTTGTTTCATTGTTGATGTTTAGGTTGCATTCGCGATTTCATCTTTTCATTCAATTATTAGTGCTCCCTTTAAGGTTGTTCTATGCTCCTACTTGTCCATTCAGTGCTCTCATTGCACCGTATTTCAATGCACTTCCAAAAATGTACAACGGCAGTATCAAGTTCATAGCGTTAGATGCGACGGAGTTCTCAAAGTTAGTATTTTTCATTACCTATAGACCAATTGTTTATCCATACTTCCACATAAACACCATCGATTACTCTTTAGAATTTAGTACGAGTAATCGACAGATATCAACAACTTTACAGCTTACGACACACTTTTTATGTTCTATAGTCGTTCGGCGAAAAACATCGTTTATAAAGTCGACTCCGTACGGTATCCTTTCTCACCTTATCCTTATGTGCCTTATTTGTCCTGTGCAGGTTGAACTCGCGATACGGTATATCTGGTACTCCAACCGTGATGTTATGGGTGAGCGGTGCTGCTGTAGCTAGGATGGAGGATCGATCTCTGAATGACAGTGGGCTTATGGTTAGTTGAATTTCAAAGCTTAATGCGTTTCTTTTCTCTACGTCTTACGTACCGTTTTTCTTTTTGAAGCGGAGATCTCGGTCAGAGCTAGTTTTTGTTCACAATCTCCTGCTTGATTTGAACTATGTTCTTCTTCAGAACGTCCAGTAAATGGAGGTGCTGCGTTATCTAAAGAGTTAACTTTTCAATAATGTTCTTTCGTTTCTGGTCCTTATAGTCTCTCGAATTGTGCGCATCCCAGCGCATTTCCCATTCGTTTCTCTCTCACCCATTCGTTTCTCTTTCTGCCGCATCTGGAACCTCATAAAGAAGAATTTCAGGTGATTTTTCTCCATCGAGAATTTTAGAGTCGGGCATTATGGGACAGAAAAGATTTGTGTAGAACTTTCCGTTATCAATTCTATTTCATAGTGGGAAGTTTTAGTGATCCCTCTCTTGTTAATCAGCTAACAGCGGAACATTATACTAGCACAGGTCCCGATTTTTCTCTGCCCAGTTTCTTATATTGGCGTGCTAAGTTTTACAATGGCTGAATAAACACCTTTCAGTCGTTCATATATGATTGGACTGACGTGTCGCCTGTTTTCGGGTCTATCCGAAGTATGGATGACCCAGTACACGTAGAATTTGATGATCGGCCGGACGTATTCTACCTCACTTTATCTCTTCTTGTGATTTATACAGGTCAGTTCTCTGTTTTTCATAAGTGGTATTTGTAAATGGTTAGAGTACTAATCTGCGTTGTATATTCTTTTATCTTGCTCAAACAGTACTTGTATCTGCTTATCCCTCCATGGACATCCCTGTATCACACTTCATGCCGTTAATGTTTCTAGCGTGAGCCACTAAAGTCTGTATTTTTCTCCGTTCCTTGGCATAATTGTGCCATAAACTCTCCTCGTTAGAGGACTGTGGGAAAGCTATAGTAGGAATAGCTGTGTTTGCAATAGTTAGTTTTGGCGTTACTTACATGCGACTGCGAAGGATCTCAACCTGACTGGTGACGAAACTACGTAGTGTGTCATCAGGTGAAAGCTGAGCTAAACATTGACTGAAAATTGGCGGTGTTTTTATGCTAAAACTCTGGTTGATTCGGGTTATAGATCCCTTGTCTCTGCTTTCCTAAAATGACATAAGATCGTAAATACCTAGATATCCACTACTACTGCGGTGAAAACCCAGTGATCAACTGGCAGAAGCACGTGAGTAACGGTTTCGAGTTTCCTTTAAAAAGCACCATGCTTACTTTCATCTGCTCTGCCACTGCCCAGAGCTACCGACAGAATACGTTAGTTCTGCGAGGAGAAATAGCAAGCCTTACACAGGTACTCCTCTCAGTAGTAAGTAAAAGTAGAAACGAAAAACCTCATTTTCATCCCTACGAAGGAGTTAGGAAGTGGCTGGATTAGAAAGGATGACTAATTGTCTCAACCTAAAAAAATCATTGTTATGACAACTTTTTCTTATAATGATAAAGGTGGAACGTCTCGTTGGAGAGCATCTCAGTGGAATTGATCAGATCATTACTGACATTTTTTGCTCGTCGGAGTACCACTTCGTATGCACAAGGTTCTTTATCTCGCAGAGTTAGGAAAAAAAATCTAGGAAAGGGGTTTTAAGAGTATTGATAAGTTGTTGGAGGGATGGCACCTATGCAAACGGACACCTGATCGAAAAAGATTTATTGCGATCGATGGTGTTTACACGGCTACACAAATCGTTGAGGTATTGCGCAAGTACAGAATACCGCTATGTTTCACTTTTTTCTTTTATCTCTTGACTCGATTTGTTGGTAGCGTACGCACCTTTTGAAACGGAAGCGGTTTTGAACATTTAAAAAGCTAAAATATCCGGTAAGTCTTCTCTTCATAAGCTATTTAGCAACTTTAAGACCGGAATTCTCTATTGTACATGATTATCATGGCGTAGATATTTGGATTGAATAATACAACGATACATTATTATGATACATCGTTGTCATGATTTTCTTCGGTGCTTCCACTAACTTTGTAAAAAATTGGAACTCTAAAATATTTGAATGGTGGTCAACGGCCGGTAACTGCACAGTTTTAGATCTCCAATAGAAAAAATAGGATGGAAGAAATGTTGTTGAATGACACTTGTAGAACACGGTGTTCGTGTGGAACTGACTTGTTGCTGATGCATCATTCCTAATGAGTGACGTGTAAATTTGCGAATTTTCCAAGTGTTCATGCCGAAAAGTCAGCACAATCACTGCCACGACCGACTTTCTGTTAACCTCGGCATTGATCAAGTGATTTTCTTCGTATTTTTGTTGAGCAAACGCGAGGTGTTACTATTCTTTGTTCACGATTAAGCTGACGTTTCGGCGGATTTCGCCTTCTTCAGAGCCTGGAAAGGTCAAGTTGATAGCAATCCACTCGGCCAGACGCCTCCATAACCAAACAAAGAAACTCCAAACCAAGATTTCAATCACTTTGAACACAGCTTTGCACACTCACCGCTTTCTATGAGGTTTCCACTAAGTATGTCACGTAGAGACCAACCGCACAGAAATCACGTGGAAGCATAATGTGCCCCTCACATCAGAAAAGCAGTTTTATATACTGCCCTATATCACGCGTGATAATGAGGCATTCTTCCCTGCGGTTCATTTTCGGATTTCTGGAATTAATCCAGAGTGCCTCGAGAGTTTTTCGCGCCTGTGTTCTTGATTCGCGTGCGAGGATCGTGACACATACTTCGAAGTCGTCCCCGTTATGTCTCTGGGTCCTATGCGTGCCTAGCGGGGTATTTGGTCTATTTTTGCCGGCTAGGTGTTCTTTTATGCGAACACAGAGGGGTCTGCCCGTTTCGCCAATGT
>UYYA01004390.1:46121-113049 GCA_900624975.1 Angiostrongylus costaricensis
ACCAAGATGTTTTTACTACTTGGCTTTCGGTACCACTTCGTAATGTAGCCATTTTCTGATAGGTGAATTTGTACGTTCAAAAATGGAAGCCATTTTTCTTTCGGCTTTTCTCGGGTGAACTTGATATACTCTGACTGTGCGTTTAACAATTCGAAGCATTTGTCCATTTCCTCTTGTGTTGAGCAAAGGACAAAGCAGTCGTCTACATACCTACAGTAGAGTAGCGGCCCGAGATCAGTCACCGGTGCTTCCACCTTAGACATAAATGCAATGGCAAGGCTTGGAGCCAGTCGTTGTCCCATTGCCAACCCTCTTATTTGAGCGTAGTACTTTCCAGACCATCTGAAGATTGAGCAGCTCAAGCATTCTTTTAAGAGTGCCATCAGGTGCTCTATCCTGAAGCCATACATGTTTATTTCTCCTTCGTGTTGTGTAAGGAGTTCGAATATGGCTTGCATTGCCCAGTCATTCGACACGTTTGTATAAAGGGCGGTAACGTCGAAGGACTCCATCACGCACGCGCTGTTGGGCTGCGCAGTACGTAGACGATCCAGAAACATCTGGGTATTCGTATGATGGGCTGGAATGTGTTTCAACAACTGGTTAAATATTAGGGTTAAAAGCCATGTTATCCTGTCTGTTGGTCCGTCTACGCAGCTAATGATAGGTCTAACCTTAAATAGTGATGGATCGTTAGAGGCAAGATCATCGCTGGATACTAACTTATGAGTTTTTGTAAGTAAGTACAGGACGGGGCATGTTGGTAAGGCAACTTTAAGTTGAGAGATAACTGATGGTTTTAAACCAGCAGCCCTTGCCATTTTGGCCCATTCGTGGTTTAGTTTTCGGTATTTACTTTTGAATTCCTCCTCAGATGATGAGCGATAAAGCGAAGCATCTTCAAGATGCTTTTTCGTTATCTCCACATCTAACTGATGAGGAATTACGACAAACTCTCCACCCTTATCACTAACGGAAAGTCTTATGGTTTTCAACCTTATCAGGTCTCGTACCTCTCGCATACCACGTTTTTGCACTGCAGTGAGCTTGGAGCTGTATCTTTTCGCGCGATAGTGATTAAGGACTTTGAGTGTTTCATTCAAGTCGTTCCGAACTTCATCAAACGAAGACGACTACACGACGTATGCGGTCTACCAGAGGACAGTCACCAAGTATTGGACGTCGAATTGCGAATACTATGCACTTGTCTACGAAGCCGACAAAACCAGATGTTCGCCAAGTGGAAGAAGTGCGAGACGAAGGAAAACTTTTGTGCTAAATATTTGGAGGACCACCTCTGGAGGAGAATAGTGGGCGGGTCAGTGTTGATTTGCAACTCTATTAGGTCTAATGCTAAAGTAGCTTTGCGAAGTGGGGGCCGTGCCAATAGCACCATTTCCCCCGACGTTCTTTAGACAACAAGAGCCCAATAATGAAGTTGATGTTAAATTTCGGATGTTTGCGAATAAAAAGGCGCTTATAAGAAACATGTTTCGAACAGCAACCAACGTGTGCACGGGAAGAGAGCAGAGAGAGGTGTCCCGGAACTTGGCACGGCAAATAGCCGTTTCTAATGGCTACGAAACTGTAGCTCATAATAGGTGTAGAGGAAATCGTAGGCCTCCAAACGACAGCTCTAGCGATAGAAGGGTCCCGTTTATCCTACCCTTCATCTCAAATGATATAAGTACAGCTATAAAACGCTGCTTAAGAAGGGGGGGCTTAGAGAATTCGGTGAGCGTAGTTGAAATACCACCGAGTAATCTTAAGCGCCAGCTAGTTCGTAACCGCCTATATGACCGTCTATGTGCAACTCAAAATTGCATAATTTACCCCAGTGGTAAGAGACGGTGATTGCATGAGCTCGGGTATAGTTTATCTGATCTCCCGTAAGACGTGCGGTGACGAATACATTGGCGAAACGGGCAGACCCCTCTGTGTTCGCATAAAAGAACACCTAGCCGGCAAACATAGACCAAATACCCCGCTAGGCACGCATAGGACCCAAAGACATAACGGGGAGGACTTTGAAGTATGTGTCACGATCCTCGCATACGAATCAAGAACACAGGCGCGAAAAATTCTCGAGGCACTCTGGATTAATTCCAGAAATCCGAAAATGAACCGCAGGGAAGAATGCCTCATTATCACGCGTGATATAGGGCAGTATATAAAACTGCTTTTCTGATGTGAGGGGCACATTATGCTTCCACGTGATTTCTGTGCGGTTGGTCTCTACGTGACATACTTAGTGGAAACCTCATAGAAAGCGGTGAGTGTGCAAATCTGTGTTCAAAGTGATTGAAATCTTGGTTTGGAGTTTCTTTGTTTGGTTATGGAGGCGTCTGGCCGAGTTGATTGCTATCAACTTGACCTTTCCAGACTCTGAAGAAGGCGAAATCCGCCGAAACGTCAGCTTAATCGTGAACAAAGAATGTTGCTATCAACTTGACCTTTCCAGGCTCTGAAGAAGGCGAAATCCGCCGAAACGTCAGCTTAATCGTGAACAAAGAATAGTAACACCTCGCGTTTGCTCAACAAAAATACGAAGAAAATCAGCACAATCAATAATTTAGATAAAAATCAGCACAATCAATAATTTAGATAAAAAGTTGGGCAGGATAGAGCATCGGCTCGCAAGAGGGAGCAGCTGGGTTCCCGCCAGTACTTTCGACTAAACGAGTTTTTTCCATTGAAGCAAATACTATAGACATCTGTACGCTCTAAATACCGGGTTTATAGGCGTTCATCATCTGCAAATGTGCCATTTAGAGAAACATGCTTTAAATATCTCATTCAATAAGTGGGAGATAGAAATAGTTCGATCGAAAATGAGGAACACCGATGAACAAGCTGATAGACAAAAATCGTCATGCGCAGAAGAGAACGATTTACGAGCTGATTGTTATGATTTTGCCACAAAGACTATCAACGAAAAATGTGGTACTTTGTTTGCGCTCTGAGCTGATAGATCCTTTCAATAGGAGGAAAGGAGACTTTGTTGGTGCGAACATGTTGCTCGATGGTCAAAAAGGGGTTGACGACACACATGTACTTCCTCCTCTTACGAGTTGGTTGTTTTGTAATTAACGTTGTAGTGTAATTATTGCATTATGCTTCTTGTTCTTATTGTTGTTTGAAGCGATTGACAGCTGGTCGTGTTTTAGTGGTTCTGTACCTTCTACGTGATCGTATCTTTGAAAATGTATACGTACGTAGTGCTCTTGCTTGGATATCCACACGAATGGACGATCTTAGTGGTTATTTTGCTGTAGGACCAAGGGCCGAACCTTAACAAAAAAAGAGGAAGTTTGAATTCATCCGACACAGTGGTCTGTAATTAGTTCCGATTATTGTGAACAAGTTTTGCGATCTTAATACGGGACCTGTTTTGTTTTTATTGTTGTTCTTCCCAGTTCTGTGCGATCTCACTACTTTTGTTCATGCATCTTTTTTACGAATCTAATAGTGCCATGATTTATGTTTAGCGGTTTGCAGTTTCACAAACTTTCAGGTTAGCTTCCATGGCAAGATCCTGTAGTTTTATCTGTTAATACTTCTTATCATAGATAATTGCACAGTGATAATGGTGTCAACTAAGTAGCAATATGGCATAAAGCGATTTCGGTTGTTTTCTGTTAGATTTGTCGGCAAAAAATTTCAGCTATGGTCAAGTCGTAGCTCTATCTGCCTAGTTACCAGCTCGGAAACTTGGATGGCTCGTCTTCACTGGTTGTGTGGTCCCGAAGATAATTTCCGTTTTCCGGAGATTTGCTGGTTTAGGCATTTTGGTTTCGTGGAATCACGAGGTCAGCCTAGCTTAAGCCTTTCTCAGGTCGTCACTACCTAAGTGAGTCGCGGCCCTTGTGGACCAGAGGGTGATTTGGCACCATGCATAGTTTAATACTGAATGTGCAGGAATAGTTCCTACAAAGTATGCTATTCATTGGGCAAGTACTATCAGAAAAGTCGGCAAAACATCTACCAGAGCTGCTGGTGAATTTGAATGTTAAGGATCACAAAGCCGTAGTTAAAATGTGAGGGCCACTATAGAAAGTTAACAAAGAGCAGAAGAGCTCGTTCAGAAAAACTCAGACAAACGATTCATAGAGCATAGTCGTGTACCTTTTAGAAGGAAAAAGGATCTCTTTAATAGAGCGATCCACATGGTTCCCATGTCTTGGGATATTTCGTAGCTTTGTAACCTGAAGTCTTACTAGTTAAACCTTTTTGTATTAGCGAAGATGTTCACTTCTTTGTGGAAGACACATGGTGGGACAGTGTTTGAAATCGCAGTACTCGAAAAGTTGGAAATAAATTCGAATTTGTAACACTTAAGCGATGGGTGCAGTGACAAAGCATTGGGGGTACGATCATGTCGGAGCCAGTCCCACTTGTTCAGCCACTTCGCCATTTCATATCCACCTCGATATTTTGACGAAAAGGAGAGCGAAAAAGTATTTTTTTATTGCCTTCAAAAGCTGGGAATTACTTGTATACTTGGACAAACCGTCTTCAAGAGTTGTGTGGATCCCAGCACGTTCGCCATTCGTTTCTCTCTCGCAGTCGTCGTCCATGGTGGTGGTTTGATTCGAGCATGATGGCGAGTGCGAGTCAAATACCGTAATCTGCAAAACAACTGCGGCTGAGAGTACAGCTGATTGACATTGGTTAAGAAGACGTCCGACCAACGTGTAGATGGTCGTCCCAAGGTACAGCTGCTTTCTCGTGGAGTCCACTCTACAGTTCCTTTCGTCCATCTATCGTCCGTCCTTGTGATTATGTGACGGACCTATCTGTGTTTCGATTATCGATGTATGTTTTCCTGGATCTCGAAGATGTGACAGATTTCGAAGGTTAGAGCTTCGCATTCCGGCAAGATGTTGCGGTTGCCGGTTATACTTTAGAAGAAGTCGTTCAAGAGCTCTGTGAGGAGTTCGCGGTATTCTTGATCGGTTTACGTCTCTGCTGCACAACAGAGCATTAGGAGGGCTATTTAATCGAAAAAGAGCGTGGATTTCCGGATCCTTTATTTGGTCGGTGGGTTATTTAAGAGGCCGGAATGTGAAGCATGCGGCTCTCCTTCTTCTGTCCAGTTGCTCCTTTATATCAGTTAGAATTTTGTCGTAAAATTGTAGAATAGAAGGATTTGCACCTTACTGACAAAGAGTTATTGCAAGGGTGGATACCTAATGAAGTTCAGACACAGAGAGCTCATAACCGATATATCTACACACTACTGTTTCAAGACAGATGAGTATTCCGTTTACATGGGATATACTTCTCGCACGAGTCTTGGTTCTGGAAAATATCTGCCATGCTTTGAAAACGTGTCAATATTTTCACGTGTCAAATACTATTTTGAGATACGTGAAAGTTAAACGACTATGCATCGTTTGGACCATTTGATAAATGCGCTTTTTTGACCGAGAGGTTGCTGTACCAATAAGGTTGGAAGGAGTAATCACGCATGAACTAAGAGCAATGCGTGATTGTTAAAGATATGAAGGTGTGGTCTCATGCACGGAGCTTGAGACGTCAATGGACTTAGATTGCTTAAAAGAGACGAAGTGGATCACTATTTCATAGGTGACACTTTGTTCTTACTCTTTTTATTGACAGAGCAATCATGACTAGGTTCTTCCGTGAGGTGCCGTCTCATACGCAGATGTCAACGAGTTTTGTCGGAGTAGACGTAGGGCTCAACTTTTGAAGCCGATACCGAGTTTCCTTCCGTGTGCTTCTTACCCACTTGATTGTATTCCACTGGTTTAGTCGATCTTTCTTTTTCATCCACGCATACGTGCCGCTCTGTGATCGTATATATATGAAATAAGTTAATCCAATGCCACAAAGGGAGGAGCTTCCCTTGCTTCACCTATGTCTTACGGCAGGTACTTGACTGAAATACATGGGAGGCGAATGATCCATTCTCAACTTTGGCTATTACGCTGATTCGAAGTTCCTCAAACGAACGAAACAGCTCCGAGATATGTCGAGCATATTTAAAAATCGGCTTTCATTTAGCGTCCGCATGAATCGATTGCGCTGTCTTGATGAGCATACGTGAGGTTGTTATATAAAAGTGAGAAGATATCCCATTTGAGAACTTTTCAAGAGTTTATAAAACAACCTTCTGTATCGAATTTGAAAAATTCGGAACCATTTGGTGACTGAGCTTTTCGAAGTGATCTTGTCTCATTTGAATAAACCGTTTCCCAGTACATTTCTTGAAGGCTCCATTAGTTTAATGTTCCGCAAAGCTCTAGTGCTAAGTATTCATAAAAGTTAACATGTAAGACGTTGTCCATTCCGTGTAGGTTCATAGCGTGATCGAATGCATATTTGGCCTTACAATGACTTATGTTTGCTTATCGATGCATTAAATCGGTGTTTCATCCTCTCTAACATCTAGTAACTCTGGTGCCAATTTACCGCTCGCAAACGAACGGAAGGCTTGGTTTACTCCGAGCGCAGGGTCGATCCAATGAACACACATGTGTGGAAGGACACCTCTAACCACTGTGTTACACACACACGTACAGTGACTCACATGGTCATGAATTTAAAAAAATGAAACAATAATGATCTGACGATTCACCACTATTGCATGAATATTACGAAGTCACCATCCTCCTATTGATTTCCTGTGCCCATGTTTTTGTGGCGGTCATCTTAGCGCTCGTCCGCGATCGTTGTTTGCCCAAGAACTGCGTGTTTTTCTAGAAATCATTCTAAACGCTTGATAAAATCGATTGATTTCATTCCTTCTAGGTTAGTTTGCACATAGTACATGTCGTGTTATCATGCGATCAGTGAACTACTGCCTCGTTTCGTTGTGTTGTGAAATGAATGGACATGCGAGTTGTAATACTCTACAACATTGCTTGCGACACTTAAATGTCAAGTTTCGTCGTCACGTATTTTTAACAAATCACTGTTTTTTTGCGAAGTGGAATCTAATATTATACAGACTGGAACTTAGACACCAGTGTAGCGGAGTGGGTAATGGTGCTCTACAATGCACAGGAAGTCCATGGGTTGATTCCACACACGCGTAAACCATGTTCTGCATCCCTGTCGAGTCGGGAAATTCATGTTAGACTTCTTCGGGAGAATAAACACAGTAGCTTGAGACACTAAGAGGCTGCGGGCGTATTCAAAATATTCATTCAATGACCTCCATCGCACTGCGAATGTAGTAGGATGCATGGCGAGTCTTTCAGGGTTCGATCAACACCCAACGCTTTATCCTTAATCTACTTTAATGAGTTGTTTTTGATGCAAATCTTACAAATAATAGAAACTTTCTAGCAGGAACTCAGGTAAAGCCGATGACCTTCACTTGGATAACAAATCACTCATTCTAGGTGACATTGTTGTCAATAAGATTTTCTCACTTAAGTATTTAAACACAAGGAAAATGTAAGTGAATCGCATGGATACTGGGACATCCCCTAGACCTTGAAAATCGAATTAGTGGTGTCGACTTGAATTTTTATTGTTGAGTAAAGAACATTTAGATGTTACTAATCTGATTGTTAATTTCAAATAAAGTTTTGTATTTGCTAAAATCTAGTGTGGTTGAGCTCAGTCATCCAAGTGTCGGGAAACATGCTCCATTCATCAAGCATCATGGCAGCTGGCACCTGCTCAGTCACTACTCTCCTGCTCTACATAGAGAGCGCCACGTCTCTTTACTATGAGACTGTATCTTTCTTAGTTTTCATCTCTGCTAGACATTCCTGGAGAATTTTCCAGACTTTGCTATGCAACAATTTGGTCGAAGCTACGCTTCTAAACGAGGTATATCGAGCTCAGATTGAGTGATCATGCCGAGAGACAAACTTTCACCAAAAGCCAGCTTCCCATCGCATTTTGTAAACAGCTGGATCTATAATCTCTCAACTTTTAGAACTCTGATGGCTACATTGTGATTTGTACTACAGCTTCAGCTCAACTGGGTTCGATGACAGTTTGTGCTCCCCAGATCAATTCCGTCCGCGGGTGATTGCTGATAGCACCCATAGGGTAAACACTGCTGAGAGGAGGACGAAACGAAGGACCCACATGATGTGATGGTGAACACGATAGTCCCGGAAAGGATAATAGTGGGTTCGATCCCCGCCGCGTACAACTGTGGTCTGGAGTTTTGCAAATATCTCAGTTTTATTGTGGTTATATTTCACATCATACCCTGACATGAAAAAAAGAACTGACAGTAAATAAAAACTGAATTTCGCTTAGTACTCTGCCGCGAAATTATAGCAGGCAGAAAATAAAAAGGTATAACATTGTGATTTCAACTACAGCCGCAGCTCAACTGGGTTCTATGCCGATTTGGCGCCCCAGATCAATCCCGCTGACGGGTGATTGCTGTGGCAAAGATCGATAGAAATAGCTGAGAGACAGGCGAAACAAAGGACCCGTATGGTGTGGTGGTGAACGCGTTACTCCCCGGAAAGGACAATAGCGCGTTCGTTCTCCATTGTAGACACCTGCGGTCCAGAGTTTTGCAAATATCTCAGCAACGTTGTGATTGTATTACTGACTACATTATTACGACTCTTATATCTATTTTTCAGTTAGGTGACCTCACTTCACATTTTGTGCTCATCAAAGCACTTTCTTCATTTGTCTTGGTGTGCATCAAAAATCCACGAGTGTCTGCCGATCTACCAGTGGATTCAACTGTTCACTGACTGAGGACGTCATCTTACTCATTAATGTCGTTAAGTGTTGATCGGATGGACTCTGCCTGAAATTCTAGGATAGCTTTTCTGAAGCACGTTTTGTCAAATCTGGAAAAAAAAACCTCAACTGGCAGCCGGTGGCTCACGGAAGGGAAAAGTTCGAGAGCTTTCGTGGATAGTGAACGCGATGAAGGGAATCGAATGGAAGATGTGCTGAGATCCGCACAGTGTAATGGATCTGGTGATGGATCATGTAACAACAATAATTGCAAAATTACAACACAAGCCATACGATTCGCCTTGATCGAAACAAGTAAGCTTTTTCTTAGCACGTCTATTAACCCCTTAACTTGTTCATTTTCGTTAGTATTCATTTTGCTTTAATTCTCTCTGCATATAAAATTTTTCTCACTACATATTTTAGTGTCTTCTAATAGACTTATAAGTATCTCAGTAACTCACTCACTCAGTATCCCTTATAAGTACCTCAGTAGTGCTAAGTATAGACCCTTGTAGCGCAGTGGGTGGTTAGAGGCGCCCTGTAATACACATGGAATCGATCATCGCGCCCTGGACTCACCGGGCCATCAATCCCTCCGGGCTCTGTAAATCAGTACCAAATTTGTCTGGAAGAATAACAGCACTTGCTCGTACATCGGGAACCACGGTGAGTTATTGTAGAGGCCAAATATGCATTTAATCACCTCCATCAATGCTTAATGAAGTCGAATGCATGGTGCATCCCTCAGGGGCTACATATTTCAACGTTTTTAATACGTTCGTGAGTATCTCACTTGCTTGTCAAAATATTCCATAGAACACAAGACTTTGATCGTCATCAACTCAACGGGGTCAACGTGTGAAAGAGAGGAAGGCTCGTGTAGCGTTATACTTCTTGTAAATTCACTTTAGTTTTTTTTCCACAGCATTTCAAGTTCTTTTCCGAACATTAAGCGATTGCTGAGTGATGTTCTGGCAGTTCGCCATCACATTCAAGTACTTTTTCCATTCCACTCAGTACAAACACACATGACAAACATGGAGAGACCAATGATTCTGAGGAATTTTTTGGCCTCGATCAATACGCATCCCGTGTGTGCACGCAAATGCCAGCCGTGGTTGATTGAACGTGGCTGACGAATGACCGTTTGCGACAAAATTCCCGATTTATCGATTATTTAGTGTTATAAATGATGGAAACTAGTTATATCCCAATGTTTTCTGTCTAATATGGGCTTGTGTTAGTAATTTTCATGGAATCTGTTTCGTTTGAATCCATTTATTCTGAATGTATTAAGTGGTGCGGCCTTCTTTTCATTATGTTCAATTTATGGGAGTCATAATTTCGAATTGTCTACGAAATCGTTTAAACATCGGAATATTACAAGATCTTTAATGAGGAACGAAGATCTCTGTTTCTTAAAACTTTCGATAATTCGCTAAATCATGGTTCTGTTTTTCTTATGCTATTCGTTGCGTTAGTCTTATGAAGGACTAAGGCAAAAATGTAAAAGTATAAAGCTGTCGGCGTTGATCAATCGCTGACGGATACGCCATGCGTTCGGCTTCATTAAGCATCGTTGGAGGTGACTGAATGCATATCTGGCCTTTCCAGTGATTCGCGGTGACCTAGCGATGTATCGATGAGGTACTGCTATCCTCCCAGACAAATTTGCTACCAATTTACCGACCCCGGAGAGATGGAAGGGTTGGTGGGCTATGGGCGCGGGGATCAATTCCACGTGTGTGTTGCAGGGCGCCTCCAGCCACTGCGCCACATACGCCAGGTCTAAGGTACAACTTATATTTCGTGAATCTCGTAATCGGGGTACAATTGCGTTTTTTTTTTCTTTTTTTCGTTTTCTACAGTTATGAATTTAGTCATTCTGCTGTGGTTTTTTTTGTTTAGAAAATATTTTGAAATTCAGCGGCGATACGATTTTGAAAGTATCAGTGTATTTCTTTCCTACCACATCGTAGGATCGCAAACAACGTTATCTTGAAGAAAACAACTTACTGATTTTATTTCGTAGAATTCGTATTTGTGTTGTAGGACCAACTCTGATTGGTCGGTCTTATTTTATTTACTTCGATCTAGATTTCAATTCGATTTCTTCTTTAAAGTTCCGAACTTTTTGCAGAATTTCTCGGATTTTCTACAGTTGCTACTGTCTCTTTTTTCATTTATTGTCTCATCATTGATGCCAACCATCCAGTGTGGGCTGAATATGAAAAATATTCTAGTCGATGATGGTCATTTTAAGTGATTGATTCTAGACAGTTGGTCCCTACTGCTTTTGTTACAACTAATATTCACGCTTTCCCAATAGCTCATTGTCTCAGTGTTGTTGGGTGTCATACTACGGTTTACTGCTAGGAACCAATCCCCCATAGGATTTCTTAAGCTGGTGAAGTGATTTGACATCTCATTTCTGAAACATAAATTGGAGTAAACCTATGTCACGGAAGAGCCCGTCAAGAAACTCATGGTTAGATTCCCTCCTGGAACAGTAACAAAAAAATGTATCAAAATGTCGTTGTTCATATAACTATTGTAATGTTGAGATATTTGCAAAACTCTGGACCGCAGGTGTCAGCGGTGGGGAACGAACGCGCTATCGTCCTTTCCGGGGAGTAACGTGTTCACCACCACACCATGCGGGTCCTTCGTTTCGCCTGTTTCTCAGCTAGTTCTATCAATCTTTTGCCATCAGCAATCACCCGCCAACGGGATTGATCTGGGGGGACCAAATCGGTATTGAGCCCAGTTAAGCTGAGGCTATAGTTATAATCACAATCTTAACATTTTATTTACTGCCCATTCTTTTTAACGGCAGGGTATTTTGCGAACTAGCTGAGAGACAGGCGAAACAAAGGACCTTCATGGTGTGATGGTGAACGCGTTACTCCCCGGAGAGGACAATAGCGCGTTCGTTCCCCACCGCAGACACCTGCGGTCCGGAGTTTTGCAAATATATCAGCATTACAATAGTTATATTTCGAAAAATACCCTGCCGTTAAAAAGAATAGGCAGTAAATAAAAAGGTTAAGATGTTGTTCACGTCGTATGAGTAAGCTGAACCCACAGAGCAGCCGTGGTGAGCGACTTAGTCGAATGTAGCTCACTGGTGTCTGCTCGAGTCGCTTCGCTGATTAACAGGATTGTAGGTGGTAAAGGTAAATATTCTTGTATAGAAGTAAGTATTCTACGTAAAACAGCAACATTTTTGATGTATATATATTCGCCAACAACAAGCGACCTTTGCTTCCCTGAGACGCAGGTGGATCCAGGGGATGGACTCCCTGTTTCTGCTGCGCCCATTTGGCACATATCGTATTTACGAGGCGTATTCATGCAAGCGTGTGTGAACGTGTTCTTGTTTATGTAGATTGTATTCTACGGATTAGAATGAAGCGAACAGGGTGAGCGGCTCCCTGAATTTATCATGACGACTAAAACCATCCGTGGTAACGCGCAATTCCAAAAGCCCACCCTCAACGCTGGACATGGGAGTCTCCCAATTGAGACTACTACAACGAAATAGACCACATCATAGTAAATGGAAGGTTTCACCTAATCGATGTCGCTGTTGTCTAGAAATCCTACACGGGATCCGACCATCGCTTCCTTCATACAGGATTCAATTTTTCGCGGAAAGAAGAAAAAGCCGCTAAATTCAAAAACCGAAGTGCCAAAACCACCATAAACTGAAACCTATTCAATTCATCAACTGGTTGTTGGGAAGATGCCATTGTCGATAACATCGACGAAGAATACGGTCGGCTCATTCAACATCTTCACGTTAGCGCTATGAAAGCTGAGAGTTCGAAAGTCACCAAAAGACGTCTGTCTCCTCCAGAAACACTCGAGCTTATACTCCAGCGTGGAATAACACGAGATGTAGGCAATCGCGAACTAACATCCGAACTTGCAAAACAGTGCAGACAGGCGATAAAAGAAGATCTCAAAGAGAGAAGAGCAGCACTAGTGGTCGAAACTGAAGAGGCTGGGAAAAGAATTCGCAAAGCCCGCCGGTGCTTCGCCAATTACAATGCCAAGATGATTGCACCCCAACGCGCAGATGGAACAATTACAGTGTCCAGAAAGGCAACGGAGAAAATCATTCTCGAATACTACGCATATCTCTTCGATAGCCCGTGTCCACCTTCTGTCATATGAAATAAAGGAGGATGGATATGTTGTACCAACGGTTCTTCCTTCCGAAATCCGACATGCCATTTCATCGGTGAAAAGTCGAACAGCACCAAGTCCGGACAGGATAAGATCAGAACACCTGAAGAACCTTCCGCCAGTCCTCGTAAACACACTGGATCGGCTCTTCACACGTTACCTGTCTTAATGCATGCTCGCTACTCAGTGGAAGACCAACAAGGCCGTGTTATTGTTCAAAAAAGGTGACCTACACGATATCGACGACTATCGCCCAATCTACTTGCTGTCTGTCGTCTACAAGCTTTTCACTTAAGTCATCCTAAAGAAGATTGACAGAGCACTGGGCGAAGGACAGCCATGTGAGCAAGCATGGTTCCGAAAAGAATCTAGTACGAAGGGCCATGTCCACACGATAATGAGACTCATTGAAGTATCGCCAGAGTACAGAAAACCGCTCTGCGTCGCTTTCATCGATTTATAGAAGGCCTTTGATTCAATTGAGATAGAATCAGTCATGGAAGCCCTTGATTGTCAAGTATTCCCTGCTCAGTACATAAAGATTCTTCGTGGATTGTACAAGGATTTCACAATCGAGATATCATCATTCTACAACGATATTAACGTTGACGTCAAAACAGAAATTAGGCAAGGCGATACCATCTCGCCAAAATTATTTGCCGCCACCCTCCAGAACTTCATGCGAACATTGGAAGTGGATAATATGGGAGTGGAAATCGGTGGTCGGCGGATACGTCATCTTCGCTTTGCTGATGACATCGTCTTTATGTCACCGAACATTAGCCAAGCGGAACGTATGCTTGCCGACTTTGATGAAACCTGGAGGAGGATCGGTCTTCGACTAAATCTTACAAAAACGATGTTCATGAGGGACGGATTGGTTTCGTATCCTCCATTTACGCTCAGCGGAATGAACATATCCAAATGGTCCAATTATGTCTGTCTAGGTTGGGAAATCAATGTGATGAACAATTTAGCTCCAGGGCTGAGCAGCAGGAAACGAGCGGCTTGGGGAGCTTTCAAGAACATCGAAGATGTAGTAAAGCGAACAACGAACACCCGACTTCGTGCCCACCTTTTCGACTCAATGGTACTTCCTGCCCTAACCTATGCGCCAGAAACCTGGTCGTTGCGTAAGAAGGATGAAGGATCACTCAGCGTTATCGAACACGCAATAGAAAGGACGATGCTTGGAGTATCCCGTTTCACACAAGTAAGGGATGGGATCCGAAGATCCGAATTGCGTCAACGATCAAAAATCAAAGATGCCGTTATGTACGCCAAACAATCGAAGATAAGGTGGGCCGGACACGTAATGCGTATGAATGACAACCGATTTAGAAGAGCCGTTAGTGACTGGATTCCTGGAGATGTTAAACGCACTGCAGGAATCCCACCGACTCGATGGTCAGAGTTCTTCACGAAAAGCGTAGAAGAAAGAGACGATGCTCGACGAGTCCCTAGGGCGAGCGGAACCCACTGGGCTACTCTTGCACGGGACAGGGAGAAATAGAAGATTTACTGGTGCCTGCTCCATTCACTCGACGATCAACGGGACTACAGGCGAAACAGGTGATTCGTAATGATAAAGTAACCACGTGTACATCTCGTGGCCTGAGGCGACATAGGTCGTGGCCCTTCGGATTTCAAATATCAATTCCAGTTCGGGTGATCTTGTTGGAGGAATTTTATCCTTACTACACCTCGCAATTCCTTGCATGCAAACTTCGACCACTGGCCACAATGAGGCTGCAAACCATGGGGAACACGACGTTAGCAGTAGTTGCATTTCTTGTTGAAGATCAGCCAGCCCATGAAACAATAATTTTATCTTCTTAGGTTGAAATTTTTAAGACCAAGCAAGTACGCAAGTCGTCGATTTGCCAATTTCGCAACTCCCACAGTAGTCGATTGGACGTATTTTTACATAGTCGGGTATTTACTCTTACAAGCTTACCATCTTTTTTTCTTGGAAATCGACCGATATCTGTTTTTATTTCTAGGTCAGTGTATGTCTACGGCTGTTTTTTTTTTATAAAACAAACATTGTATTACAACCAACGTCGAACTTCGATCACAGTCTTTACTGGTTGGAGTGCTGAATATTTTTCTCTCGAGTATTTTTTTTCGTGTACCGTACATCGATTGTTGACGTTATTTAGCAGGCGTCGATCCGCGTCGTTCGACAAGTTGTCGGTTTTAATGAACGTCACCGAAGTTGAAGTGCATCGTCGTCCTCAGTTCGTTGATGACGACGAGGATCATCCTGACGGTGACTCACCACCGATTGAAATTGGTGCCGGGCAACTGGATACCCCTGGTAACATTAATTAATAGGCAATAGTCTCATTTTGTAAATTTTATTTATATGATCTGACCTCACATATTGAACGAATCGCAGCGTTTCATTCCTTCGCTTCATCGTCTCGAATCCACCACATACCAATGTCTTCAGTTTTTGGATGTGGCTTGGGTTCCTGTTTCACGATTTCGTCTTCTTCATGAATGTTGTTGAATGTTGGATCGAGTAGGTACTGTCTAGAGCCTTGCGAGAGCTCTACTAGAGCGTTCTTCGCTTTTTCATAACATCATGATCGATTTCTTTCTTTCGTTTTGTTTTTTTTTTAAATTACTTATTCCATCTTCATATCTACTGTGTGGATCTCAGCACTTCTTGCATTCCATTCGCTTCCTCGCATCCACCGTTCGCGAAGGTCTTCGAGCCTTTTGGGTATGGATTTCGTTGCTGCTTAAGGAGTTGACGAATGTTACTGAGTGTTAGTCGGGTAGAGTTTTCCTCAAATCCCTAGATAACCTTGTTGAGGCGTTTCTACATCTTCATCACAGGTAGGGGTAAGCTTTTGTGAATTACAGGGAGCGGGATGATCTGAGAGAAGCCAGTACCAATCTGTTGATACCGGGAGCGAAGTACTCGTTAGCGCAAAACGCTGAATCGAACTAGTGATTATCTAGTGTACTGAACTAGTTGGTGCTATCCCAGTGCACCGTTAACCACTGCACGTATCCAGGAAATAGTGGAATATTTCGTTCTTACATTAAAAACTTAACAATTTATTCGATTTGGATCAGTTAGAAGGTTCAGTGTTACACGTTCTGATTAACTACGTGGAGAATTCGATGACTCCATTCTAGGTACTAATGCGAATCCGCTTGCACCGAACATAACAATGCCTCATCCGTCATCTGGAGATGTCGAAGGTAGTTTTTCTTGTTACGAAATAATGGTCGCATAACTTCCTTTAGTGGCAGAACTTTGGAGAAGATTATCATTTATAGTTGTTTTATTTTTGAACAAAATGCTAACTTTAACCTTGACCATTGCAGAGTTTAGTGAAGAATTTTTCTTAGAGTATAATCTTTTATGCTGATTGTTTTTTAAAAAGAAGGCAATAATGGCTTTATGAAGGGGAAAAATTTCTATAAAAAAGGTGCAGTAGGATTAATTGATGGGACGTACATAAAGTTTGAACGCCAGTTCTTTAATAAGGGCCATGTCAATATATGGGTTCCAGCACCTCTTCCACTTGCTCCTTTGTTATTGCTTTGACAAGTTTTTTTTCCTCGTGGGGTCCTGTGAAAGATATGTCAAGGTGTTGCCAGAGGTGGACATTGCCAACGGCAAGCCTTTGTAAATCGAAGAGAGGTTTGCTATCTTGGTATTCGGTTTCCACTTGGGCGGCTTCAATTCCTGACGTTCGTTTACTCCAATGCCGATGTTGAGACTTATGCTTCGATTTCTTACTGAGCTTAGATGTCCTGGTTGGGTGTTGGATTTACATCGCACCGAACTTAGACTCACGATGGGGGACCACATTTAGACACACGATAAGGGCTTCCTGTAGCTAGGATAACGTGGTAAATCATTGGGAATTAGCAAAATAACTGCCTATTTCTGACAGGTAAGGGAGACTGAATGAATATATGGTAAAGCTTCTAGCGTAGATCGGTCTCTTAGGTATACGGCTTGGATCTGACTCCATTCATAACAACACAAAGGGGTTATTTGGTTTATACCTGACTTCCGGAAGCTTGCTGTTGAATATAATCAGTGGTTTTGTCCTCCCAAGAGAGCCTGACTGCAGTTTTCTGACTTCGGAAGGATGGAGGGCTTGGTTAGCACGGAGTGTTTAATTAAACTAATGACCATGTGCACAGGCTGTACACTGCTGTGTACGTTCGGCTGTTGTAGTACACTTATTAATTAAGGTGGAGGTTATGTCAATCAGCTTGCCCTCGATAATGAAAGAAGACCAGAACATCGATCCTCGGCGTCTGCGAGGGATCACTGCGCAATCGAAATTGTACCCGGTGCGTTTCTGTTTTCTTTCTGTATTTCCCCTTTTCCTTCTTTTTTTGTTTTATTAGTTTTTCTACGACTTGTTTCCAACTTCTGTGATTGGTCGTGGACGTGGGTTATTTTATTGCCATTATAATTGTTTAGGATTTATTTTTCTCTTAATTAAACTAATGGTAGACTACAATCATATTTTCTTCACTTTCTTAGTCTTTAGGAATTTTCGATTGACTATTTTTCCACAGATAATTCATTAGTAAATTGATGATTATGCTGTTTAAAGTTTCGAAACACTTCTGTATTATATCGTCCAGCATACATGTAAAGATAAAGGTAACGCTCTCGGTGTTCATCCATCCGTTAGGAATGCGCCATGCATTCGACTTCATTAAGCATTGTTTGGAAGTGATTGTATGCATATCTGTCCTTTACAGTGACTCGTGGTGGCCTAAGGACGTATCGAGTCAGCGCTACAATCCTCCCAGACAGGTCTGGTACCAATTCGTCGATCCCGTAGGGTTTGAGCGCTTAGTGACCCTATGGCGTAGGGATCGATCTCATGCGTACTGCAGGACGCCACTGACCACTGAGCTACACGCGACCCATGTTTCGTAGCATATGTATATATATATATATATATATATATATATATGAATATGTACATACATATACGTATACGTATATATATATATATATATATATATATATATTCGCCGACAACAAGCGACCTTTGCTTCCCTGAGACGCAGGTGGATCCAGGGGATGGACTCCCTGTTTCTGCTGCGCCCATTTGGCACATATCGTATTTACGAGGCGTATTCATGCAAGCTTGTGTGAACGTGTTCTTGTTTATGTAGATTGTATTCTACGGATTAGAATGAAGCGAACAGGGTGAGCGGCTCCCTGAATTTATCATGACGACTAAAACCATCCGTGGTAACGCGCAATTCCAAAAGCCCACCCTCAACGCTGGACATGGGAGTCTCCCAATTGAGACTACTACAACGAAATAGACCACATCATAGTAAATGGAAGGTTTCACCTAATCGATGTCGCTGTTGTCTAGAAATCCTACACGGGATCCGACCATCGCTTCCTTCATACAGGATTCAATTTTTCGCGGAAAGAAGAAAAAGCCGCTAAATTCAAAAACCGAAGTGCCAAAACCACCATAAACTGAAACCTATTCAATTCATCAACTGGTTGTTGGGAAGATGCCATTGTCGATAACATCGACGAAGAATACGGTCGGCTCATTCAACATCTTCACGTTAGCGCTATGAAAGCTGAGAGTTCGAAAGTCACCAAGAGACGTCTGTCTCCTCCAGAAACACTCGAGCTTATACTCCAGCGTGGAATAACACGAGATGCAGGCAATCGCGAACTAACATCCGAACTTGCAAAACAGTGCAGACAGGCGATAAAAGAAGATCTCAAAGAGAGAAGAGCAGCACTAGTGGTCGAAACTGAAGAGGCTGGGAAAAGAATTCGCAAAGCCCGCCGGTGCTTCGCCAATTACAATGCCAAGATGATTGCACCCCGACGCGCAGATGGAACAATTACAGTGTCCAGAAAGGCAACGGAGAAAATCATTCTCGAATACTACGCATATCTCTTCGATAGCCCGTGTGCACCTTCTGTCATATGAAATAAAGGAGGATGGATATGCTGTACCAACGGTTCTTCCTTCCGAAATCCGACATGCCATTTCATCAAAACCGTAGCATCGGTTTCAGTGTCATTGCAAAAAGTGTGCATTTTTTATATCGAAAATTCCGAAAAACTGTCTTTCCAGCGTCTTGTTTAACACCTGAACGTAATAGAAAAGCTTTAAACTAGACCTTTCATTAAAAGTGACAACTGATAATGCCATGCGGCTGGCCCCCTCATAATAATTGACTTCTGTACTACTCAGTAAAGAGTGTTCGTTCTCGGATTCCTTGTCAACGATAACACCGTCTACAATCACGGTTAGTCGTAGTGGCGGAGCTCATATCAAATATGGTTTGACGGTTGGACCAAAACTCTGCGATGATTGCCGCATTTGGCCCCGAACACGTATTTCCCCCGCACTCCACTTTGTGAACTCCATTGCTGAGTTTATATACGTTTACTGTTTATCTGAATTCGTTTTGTTGCTTAAGAATTGGGTATCCACAATATTTCTGATTTCCTACTAGAAATTCGTTTTGTTTTCCAGGGATGTGGCTCCTTTTCTTCGTTGTTATGCGTTGAAAGGTTAATATTGACGTAAAGCATAAAGGATAAAGCTCTCGGCGTTGATCAATTCTTGCGGGATGCGCATTCGACTTCACTAAGCATTGTTGGAGGTGATTGAATGCGTATCTGGCCTTTACAATGGCTCGCGGTGGTCCACCGATATATCGAGCCAGTGCTGCTATCCTCCTATCCTCCCAGACAAGTCTGGTACCAATTTACCGACCCCGGAAGGATGGATGCCTTTGTGGGCCATGGGCGTGGTGATAGATTCCACGTGTGTGTCGCAGTGGTGTCTCCAACCACTGCGCCACCACGCGCCCTTCTTTGACGCCCTTCACTGCCGTAGGTTCTAACATTCATTCTTAAATTATGTTTTTCTACAGATCTTCCTCTTCCGAAAACTCTCAGCCTAGTTTATCGTAAGGGTACCTGTATATACACAAGTGGCCAATAAAAATTAGGTGCGGACGATAAACTGCAGTGCATTTAACATTAGCTGAGATGAACTGAAGAGGTGGCCTTTCCGTATCCTCAATTTATACGTGAGCACATTGCTTATATGCGATCGTTGATCTTGGTTTGGCGTGTAGCCAAGTAACTGAGAAGTTTGTTTTCTGTTTTCGGATCTCTGTTAATAGCTTTCCATGGCTGTTCCAGGAGTTCCCTCGTCCAAGACCTTCGTCAGAGTCACAAATTATCATCGATGCACGACTTTGGGAAAGACGAGTATTACCAGAATTGGCTGTGGTTTCAGCATCTGTCGTATTCCTTTGTCATTGATGCTAGTTGAGCGAATTTTTTCATGAAAATCTGATGTAGCCGCGGCAGGGCAACTCTCGGTTTTCACCACCAGTGTTCGTCATTTCGTGTAAGTGGAAGAAAGGTTTGTAGGGTTGCGACTGGAGGTCCTTAAAGGTCGCAACGATTTCCGCAGTTAGTTGAGGCCGATGGAAATTTTGAGGGCGAAGTGACTAACCTAGTCATAACTTAATGTTGTTAAATTCAGGAATGATTACGGTAACGATCTCCACTTACAAACCACATACATTAACATCGTAATTCTGCATTTAATAACCGATTATTCAGATTAAGAAGGTTAATCAAGATGTCATCGAACTGACTGATATAGGAGATATCGCTCGCTAAATACTGTTTATCATGAACTAGAAAAGAACTTTCTCTTCTGACATGAAGTAGAAAATGAGTTTGCATTTTCGTGAAAATTAGGCAGTTCATAAATCTTGATTTTTGTGATCCACCGACAACCAAGGCTGGATGTTAGAGATTGAAGGAATCTATTTTACGTGCATCTAGGAAAGGTCTGCATAGGAGATAATACCTTTCGTAAGGACGTCCTAGTCGACTTCAACATTTAGTTTGCTGTGAAAAAACATCTGATTAGCTTTAATTTATATTTTCCACTACCGTGCGCGATAATTCGTAGTTCCAAAAGCTTCAGTATCACGTCTGCGTCTCAATAGTGAAATACATCTTGGATATCTGGACACTTGGATGGCCCATCCTCCCCGGTTGTCCGAGCCCCAGCATGATCTCCGGTTTTTCGGAGTTCTTCTGGTCTAGTTATTGTAGTTCCCTGGAATCCCGACATCATCTAGGCCAAAGTATGCCCCAGATCGTCACCACCACATGCAGTCGCGCCACTTGTCAATCAGAGGGAGATTCGCTACCACCGTACGACTGGTCTGGTACCAGGACAGTGGTGAACCTTGGTATTTGTTCAGTCTTAGCTAGGCTTCCTGACAGAAAGGATGGACTCCTTAGGTTGGAAAACCCTGCTCGGAGGATGAATCCCCTCGCTGTAGATTGCAGGCCGACACCCAGGAACACCTCTGCTACAATGAGGCGGTAAACCGTTTGGAGGAGTGAGGTACATCACACAAGAGTAAATCGAAAGATTTCCTTACTAACCTCGCTATTATCTCAGAATCATAACGATTTATTGGCTTATTCGCAAAAGTTTCTACTTTTACACAGATGAGAGAAAATGACGCAAGATTCAAGAAGGAGAACGTTAAAGGCATCATGTGCTAAGATTTCTTCCATTACATTATTCGTCTTTTGTGAATATAGTGTCATCAGCGGTATTATTGAATCTCTCAAGCACTTTTACGAATCGAATATTTTAGAATCATAAGCAGACATTCGGAACCAATTTCTACTTCGTCCTAACAGGTTTGTCATACGACGTGATACATCGTCGATCAAAAACAGACCTTTCAAGGAGATTGCGATCGCTACTATTGGTGATATCTATATGATTATGAATCGCCATAGTTTTACGAGTTAAAGATGGCTACATGTATTGCGTTTTTCAACTTGCAGGATGAGACAAATCACTTTGAAACGAAAGTATTTATAGAAGAGTTGAGCAGCTAAATGTCCTTAGTGCATAAATATGTTTCATGCGTTAAATATGTTCACAATCATAGCTCCACCGTTTCACGGCGAAACCAGCAACGACAAAGAAAAAATGTCCCATCTGGCAAAAATCATTTGGCACCACCATGTAGAGCGTCAGGCAAAGACGAATTGAATTACGTGGAAGTGAAAGTCGATGGTCGGCAACAACACTATTTTTGTTCTACTGGTAATAATGTTCTTATACTATTAAACACTGTCTGAGTGGAATAAAATCTGAATGGTTTAGATAATAATGTTAATTTCGATAATAATCGATAACAAAATGCCTCCTAAAAAATCAGTCTTCTGCTGAATCTCAAGAAAATGGCGTTTGTGAGACATCTATTCGCTTTTGTTGCAACGAAGCGAGAATTTTCGAGTACTCCAGCTATGGCTATCTGCATGAAAAAGTCTGTATGATGAAGCATTTCATTACGAAGCGGAGTATGAGAGATGAGAGTGGATTGAATAACCTATAAGTAACTAATCTGTGTTTTTGATGTGACAACATGAGTTTGTTAATACATAGTGCACTTCGACAACCGCTGAGTAAGTCATCAACGACTGGATTCCACTGGACACCAGTCATATGCTCTGAAAAGTCACCGGCCTAATGTTCAAGCTCCTTCGTGAAGATCACCAACAAAAATTTAACGCTCTTTGTGTGACTCATGCGCTCAGAAGTCACTGATCAACATTCGCGTCCGATGGAAACTAATATAGATCACCAAAGTCCACTTGAGTGGCTCGATAGTCAGCAGGAGGTTATGTGATGAAGGCTAATATTCAATTCAATACTCAATTCACGGGTGACTGCTGTGGCAAAAAGATCGATAGAAATAGCTGAGAGACGTGCGAAACAAAGGACCCGCATGGTGTGGTGGTGAACGCGTTACTCCCCGGAAAGGATAATAGCGCGTTCGTTCCCCACCATAGACACCTGCGGTCCAGAGTTTTGCAAATATCTCAGCAACGTTGTGGTTGTATTTCGCTTAGTAACCTGCCATGAAAATTATAGAAGGCAGAAAACAAAACGTTAAACATTGTGAACTCAATTCATGGTCACAATGTAACTCTTATCGAAATAAAGGACAAAGCCTGGTACTTTCGGCGTTAATTAATCCTTGTGAGGAGGCTATGCATTCAACTCCGTTAAGTTTTAGTAGTGATTGAATCAATACCGACCTATAATTGCGGTCTGCACTGCCTACCGATCTATCGGCTCAGTTCTTTCATCCATTCGGCCAAGGCTGATGCCAATATGCCGACTCCGGAGAGTCGGAGGGCTGGGTGGCCTAGGACGAGAGTTCGAACAAGCTAGTTTGTTGTAGGGTACGTTTGCGACTGTATTTTAGCATCTATTTACTGCTTATTTCTTTCGTGGAAGGGTATGACCTGAAATACGGCCACAAGGATGCTGAGATATAAACAAAACTCGGGACCTTAGACTTCAAACTCGCAATCACCTTTATCTGTGGCTCCTCATCTGTTATCCACGACACCAACCAAGTTCCTTTCTATGCCTTTCTCCCAGCTAGTTCTTTTATCCTGTTGGTGCTGTCGGCAATTAAATCGTCTGTTAAATTTGCGAATCTTTGATGAAGGAGAAGCCTTTTGAAATCCTAATAAAAATCCGTCTAATGCTTCTAACAACCTATTTGAGCTGATTGAACTCGACATCGATAAGCTTGTGTTATCCTAAAAACTTTTCTTTTTGAGCTTACACGAAGTTGTTAACTTCATGAACGTATTTTGCCGTCCGATGTTTGTCATTAATTCTTACGGAGTTTCCTTTTAAACACCTTTCACTGTGGTTTTCTGGACAGTGATTTTAATCTATTCTGATTAGTTGATATATTTATTTATGTGATCTTATAAACTGATCTTCTTAAGCTGACGCGAGGTTGGTACAGATCTTCGTTGTCGTTGTTTTTGATGTTATTGATCGATGGCTGACGTTTCGGCGACTTCGCCTTCTTCAGAGCCGTGATGTTACGTGCGGAACTCCGCAAAACTTAGTTAGCAAACTTTAGTTAGCAAACTTAGCAAACTTATATCAACTATCTATGCCGAGGTTTATAGAAAGTCGGTCTTTCGAGTTATTCTGATTAGATTACTAGACTTATTCACGCTTAGAATATTCACGTAACTCTTCTTCTGTTGGAAAAGAAGACACTCGAAAGGTTTCAGATTGAATAGAATCGATATTGATAGTCCAAGAGGCTTCGGATTTTCGTCATGATGTCATCCTTTCGTCGTGCCGTTATTTATTCTCTTTTTCTTCCCTTACATAATTCTACTGGTTCGAAAAATTAGTGTCACACTAGTATGAATGGATAAAAACACTAAAGTTGTAAATATGCATTTAACCACCTATGTAGTTCTACGAATGGGATCTGCATGAAGACGCTCAAGTGTGAAAACATCTCACGTAAGAACTGTGATGTCATTCGTGTCTCATAAGGAGCAGTCTCCAAACGTTCTTATCAATACGTACGCTTTGTTTTTTCGTGCTAATACCGCATAACCGGAATTACGAGTATTGCTGTGCTAACCACGAGTAGAGTAGCAGCGAAGTATAGTAGAAATATTGCTACGAATTGAAGCAGCTATCGATCCAGTTTGCCTGCCAGTGAAGAGCTTTCGTCTTTCCCATATGGCTGCTCTCAACTGGCTCGACTACAGCAGCTGTGCAATTTTGCAGAAGATTAGCCACTAGACGGCAGGTTTTCCTTTTATCGAACGCTACAATTCTGTCGAAAAATAACTTCCGACGGCAGTAATTGAAACCGATTTGCTCCATTATGAGGACTTCACGCGCATCGTTCTATTGTAATTTTTGAATTGTTCTTATCTAATTATTCCTTTTATAACCTGCCCTCGGATATGTTATGCGGAGCGGATTGCAGCAATTCTTTCACTCGTTTTTTTCTGTCCATCTACCACGAACATTTTCGGATTTGCCTACGGGCTCGGCTGCCTGTTGAGGTTTTTGTTTTCTTCACGAATGTCGTCGAATTCTTGTCGAAAATGTGGTTAATCAAGAAATGTCTTTTAGATGTATCAGTTTTTGTAAGGGCTTTTTAGAACGTTCCTCTTCGACCTCAGTTATTCTTTCAACATTACTATTTGACGATTACTTTGGTCTTTTTAGTGGGTTTTGTTCGGTTTCGCCTAGATACTTAGGGACATGGCTGAAATTGTAGAAACATTGGGTGTAATTGATTAGGCGCGAGATGTTTATAACGCTCAATCAAGCTTCGCCTTCGACGGAATGACGTTCTTAACACGCAACTAAGGTTTTATTCGGCTTAAAAACTGGGATTTGTGTAGCCGAAAACTCGTTAATAGTTGGGTCGCAGCAGTTCTGGCCTTTTCCGGTGACTTTATGTTGTATTCGTAGTAGTTTTTTTCAGTAGCGAATATTATTAGTACTCGCTTAGAACCAGTTTAATAATCCCTATGTCGTTGTTGTTGTGATTGAATAGCTCAAATTTATCGACTGCTATAGATTTTTTTTACTGGTTATTAAATAGTAGAAAAATTCCCGAAAACCCATCCACACGCGCAATTCTGCATGATTAGCTCATTTTTAAATCACCAATATCTATCGTTATGCTTTGTTGCGTACATTGTCATCACGTCAGTTGAGGTCGTCAGAGGTCAGTCAATACCCATGTTCTCCACTAAACAACCAAAAGTATATTGAGCCACTCAGGTCGGTGCGTTTTACTGCTTTTTTCCGGAACTCAGTTCCGTGGTAGAGATGGACTCAATCTGCTCTATTTCCTCACCTTTCCTCAGATTATTTTTTATGGTTCTTTCTTCTAGTCATTCGTCGATTTTCTCTTATTCTACTTCCACCTTTATTCAGTCGTTTCTTTGATGTGTATAACTAGTGCGATTTGCTGAAGGTTTTCATAAGTGTCAAATCGCTGGCGGAACTATGAAGAAGGAATTCTCTGTGTAATTGTTTAAACTTTATTAAAAGTAATTCGCTACTTTCTTGATACATCGAGGATATAGAAAGTCACTATTGGGAACTACTGCAAAATGTACAAGAAGTGCTTCCTTATTAGGAAATTGAACATTAGTTTCTTTAAAAACGGCAATAATGTGAACAGTTCTTGAAGTAGACCTCACGGCTAGAGAATTCTTCCGTTTAAGTCGTTCTACGGTGCTCCAACTCGTCCACAGTTCCCTCCACCTGCACGTTCTTCAGCGATGTAACTCGTCGGCAACATTGCGGTACACAAATACCGCATTTTTTACACCGCTTTTCACACCGAGATGATTGTCTTTGGAGCAACGTTTGCTCTTTATATGAGACTTTGTATGGTTTTAGATACTTCACTGGCAATTTGTACATTATTTCACTAAAAAAAAGAGCTCTACGTGTTGATCTATCCCTAAGGAATGCGCCATGCATTCGACTTCCTTAAGCAACGTTTGGAGGTGATTGAATGCATGTCTGGCCTTTACAGTTACTCGCGGTGACCTACTGATGTATGGAATCAATACTAGTATCCTCCCAGAGAATTTGGTACCAATTTGCTGGCATCAGAGAGATAGAAGACTTGGTGGGCCATGGGCGCGGGGATCGATTCCACGTGTGTGTTCCAGGGCGCTTTCGACCACTGCGTCACACGCGCCCTCATTATTTTATTTATGGACCAAAAATCTCGTGGTGCAGTTTTTATCATATCTTTCTTACACGCATATAAACTATATTCTAATATAAACTACACATGACTAATGCCGTTGAATTTTAATGGCACAATCTGAAGATGGTTTTTTGTAGAGATGGATAAGGATAAAGCTGTCGGCGTTGATCAATCCCTGAGGAATGCGCCATGCATTCGACTTCATTAAGCATCGCTTGGAGATGATTGAATGCATATCTGGCCTTTACAATGACTTGCGGTTGCCTACCGATATATCGAGCCCGTGCTGCTATTCTCTTAGACAAGTCTGATACTAATTCTCCGACCCTGGAGGGATGAAAGGTTTGGAGGGCCACGGGCGCTGAGATCGATTGCACATGTGTGTTGCGGAGCGCTTCTGACCACTGCTCCACATGCGCCTATATTTTCCATTTTCTATTTTTTTTTCCACGGGCCTATATTTTCTATTTCTCTTAACACACATTGCTATGGGAATGTAGTTTCGGCTTCATGGTGATCTGTGCGACGGCTAGCCGATGCACTTATCAGTGATTGTCAGCGATTTTTATCCATAAACGATTTTGGAAACTCAGAAAAGTGATTGATCATTGACTGGATCGCAAATTGAGCTATTGCAGGAACTGGTGTGTGTGTGTTGCATATATATATATATATATATATGTATGTTTGTATGTATGTATCTATATATGTATGTGTGTATGTGTATACATATATGTGTATGTATAGACGTGTTACTTTATGTTTTAAACACTACAATTCTGTAGATATTCTTGTAAAAACAAAGACAAGAACAAATGTCTCGGTTCTCCGTTGGCTTCTTTGAGTCTGTTTTAGTGAAATCGTTCTACTTGCGATAGAATACTGACTAATCTCTCTTGCTACGTGAACGTTGCCGAGCATTCTGCACCACCGCACTGCTGCATTCCATTTTTGAACTGGAGGTTTTCATTGTCGTCAGTCTTCCAAATGGTCCTTTTATCTGTTATAAACCGATAATATAGTGCAATTTTATCTGCGTTCTATTGTTGGTGCTAAAAATTCTGCTTTTCTTTTTACTCCTTGTCGTCTTTGATTTCCCAGCCCATCTGTCCAGTTATTTATGTCGTTATCGTTTGTTGCACACCGATTGCTTTTGCTTTCTCCACTGCGATTTTGTCTTAAATCATCGTCCGAAATTGATAGTGCTTACGCTAAACGACAGGGCAGCTCTATTGATTCCCATATCGATTCTCGATAATCTAATACTAACTTTCAATAATGTGAATACCGTTCTTTCACGATTGAATGCATAAATAATTCCCGCGTTTTTGACATTGATTGGAACGGCAATTTTTTCGCGCTACTCTCATTTTTTCTCTTTCTTCTTCTGCTGTTTTATCTTTTGTATCTCTTTTTTTTCTCTTTTGGTGCTCTCCTTCTTAGCTTCCCACTTCTCTTTCCCTCTCTCCCTTCCCTTCATTTAATCTTTCTTTCACACGTTTTGGCCTCGTTATTGCTTTTATTGGGAATTTCGTCAAATAGATTAGGATGGTACAAGGTTATAGTCGGTCTAAAAACAATAATATTATCTTCACAAGTGTTTTTTCCCGTTGTTAGCAGGGATTTCGGTGTATGCTAATGAATTTTTCACTCAAGATATGAATAATTTATTGACCGAAGTTTTATTAGTCAGTGGTGATGTCAAAGGATCGATTCAGAGGAAATGTTCCTCATTTGTAGTGCCTCCTATTCGGCTGTGCGTTTTATTTTATCCCACGTAGATCAATCAATATCGATCGATGAAATAGCTTTTGTGTGATTTAATGTAAATTTTTCGTTGGATACTTCTAGTTTTTAAGAAAAACAAGCACTTATGAAATAAGCGTAATTATTACCGTGCACTGCTCGCAGATCTCATGCGCTAGGCAAAGCTCTATAACATTTTGTTCATTTTTATGAAAACTTTTAGTTATTTCACTATTCATTATGGTTCTGTGTCTATTGTTGATTTATGAGAGTATGCTATGATCTAAGTTAGGGCATTTCTCTGATTTTTTCATTTCCTTTCTTCTTCCACCTAATCATGTTGTCATTTTTCTTTTCAACACTGGTTTATACACTTAGTTTGCCAAATCATTGATATCGTTTTCATAAACTCCTAAAAATGAAGAGATTTTGTTGACAAGTAGGAGCATAAGTTCGTAGTTGCGTTTTTGGTGATCGATTCATTGAAAGAAGCATTTCCACAACGTTGCTGAGATATTTGCAAAACTCTGGACCGCAGGTGTCTATGGTGGGGAACGAACGCGCTATTGTCCTTTCCGGGGAGTAACGCGTTCACCACCAGACCATGCGGGTCCTTCGTTTCGCCTGTCTCTCAGCTATTTCTATCGATCTTTTTGCCACAGCAATCACCCGTCAGCGTTTCCTTTAATTTACTCATTTTGGCACTTGCTACTGAGTGAGTTGAGTGTTGCAGTAAGCATGCTTATAGCACAGTGACCTGTGTAAATCATTCGACGACGGCTTCTAGTATTGTTTCTGACCAAATTAAACAGCCTTTCTCTTTCTATACGTTCTATGCTTGCTATTTGTCGTCTTATATTCGTGCCAGTAATGTTTCATCATAGCTCATGGAACAACAGAAGAGCATGTTCACTTCTTCGAACACATCGTGCGGAAAGTTGTTGGACGGCTTCTAATGGAGCATACACAAATGCGGAAGCCGGCAATTTTCCCGTATCGTTATAGCTTATATGAAAACCATCGTCGCCGCTTTTCAACAGTCATCGTGAAAACTTCTTTCGCTGGTTTCCATGTAAGACGTTAACCAGCCAACCGGCTGATCTTTTTGACCGCCGTTCTCCCTTCCTACTACTTTACATCTAGAACGTTGTCACGGATTTCTTCTACGAATTTTTGCATTGGAATTCCGAAAGTGTTTTGTTTTGCGGGTTTTCACAGCGTCCTATAAGCTGTACAGCTTATTTTGAATGGTTGAAATTTGTATGTATTGAAATTTTTTTGCTGTTGCTTCTGCTCAGTGAGTGTTATATCGTTGATCACAAGGTGGTTCGATTTTCAAATTAGTTCTGTTTTTTTTTATTGACTCTTTCACGGCAGTGTGCATTGATTGCGAGATGTACGTTTCTGTACGTTTTGGAACGTACATTTTGACCTTGGTGCGCACGCTTTTTTCCGGCCTCTTTCGCCGAGCAGAGCTTTTTGTCACTTTTCGTTTGGCTGTCAGACACCAATTTTACACTGGTGCCAAGCCATCGATAATTGTTCACAATGCGCTATAATTGCAAAAAGCCTTTTCTAACGGTGGAGGGGCATCGGTAGATATGAAAATATGAAGGAGACGAAGAAATATGGTTGAAATATCGTGCAATACCATGCGAAAAGTTGATTACACTGTGGTTAGATAATGTCTATCTTTTTTTTTTACCACCCACAAGAAATGTCCAAGAACTTGCGAGCATATACGAAAGAATATGGAACATACGTAGCAGTTAGAGACACATAGAAAATATGTTAGGGTACCGAATAATAGAACGATAACCTCAAGAAACCAGTGAGTCATGTATACTGCAAGGTGTAACAGCCCGTACATCTTGGTTTCAATGGTCATTTCGATTGAGCTCCAATAACACTCGATCTGTTGGACCTACCACGCGAAATCAGCCATGGTCACGAAAAGGTTAACGATTGAAACATTGGACAGACTTCCGTAGCACATAATTTGCCGTATCCATTGTTGTTGATGTCTGGTGAAGTGAAAAGAATAGATAATGTGCATTGGTTTCAGAGCACATTCTTTTCGACTAGTTATTTTATCGTGCGAAGGGTTTATTTGCATACTTTTGTATCCATATCCATCGCAGATGCCTTGCAAGGTCCGTGAAAATCTTTTCTCTCTAGACTTAGTAATTCACGAAAAGAAATCTTCCGAAAAAATGGGCGTATTCCAAAGCGGTAGCCACACAAAATCAGGTGTATTCTTATGCATGTTGAAGGAATCTTCAGCTATGTTCAGATTATGCTGAGAACTTTTTTAGAAATTGTGGAAAATAAGAGAAAGACGACAACAATGAATTTGGATAATTCGCTGGGACAACTACTGTTATTAGTATTCTGTTCGTACAGCTACATGGCTTGTCCACACATGCCGAGCTGCCTTTTTCTATTCATTTCTTCGTCCTTCATCCATCTAATATGCGGTTGATTTGGTTCGTTTTTGGACTTCGTTCCGGCATGAGGCACGCATTTGTCTTCTTCTTCGCACACTGACTTGTTGAATGTCGCTCCAACGCGATTCTGTTTGAAATCCTGAGATGATAATCACCTTGAGACGGTGAACACCACATAATCAGATCAACGGTTTAGAAGGCTAGAAGTTTGTACCTTTGTAAGACTGGAATTGCCACTAAGTCCGAAAATTCAGGATGAAGACGAAAATCTCTACGTGAGGTATTTTTCTGTATCTGACGCATGACAACAATGTTGAAGGCCAACTGTCGTCCAGCTCATCTTGCACTATGGGTACCACTCATCACATCGTGGATAAAACGCATCACTCGGAAGAAGGCCATCGCCCGCTCGACGGCTGATTCCAATCACTGAACAACGCCAGAGTTTTTCGCAATGGGAGTGGTTGTTGATTGAAGAGGAACCTCGTTCGTCAAACATCCTAGTAAATGAACGGCAAAATCGTTATGGATTGTCGGGAGTTCATACAGATCACAGTTTCTTCACTATCGGAATATTTTTCGGGAACTTTATTGGTTGTAGTTTTTTTTCAAGCTTTTTACTGCTGATTGGTTATAAAGAACAACGTTTTATTCATTTTGCATAACTTCTGCGGAAAGTCAGGTAACGCAAATAATCATTTTAAATTCAAAATTTCTTTGCCCTTTAGCTTAAACTTCCTCCCAAAGTGATTCACGGACAATTGCAGTCAGCACGTACGTTAAGACAGTCTACACAATTAGCACTTTGCCAACAAAATATGTAACTTATGCGTTTTTTCAAAAGATAAAAACAAACTAAAGAAAGGAAAAATGAGTTAGACCATCCGTACGGATTTCACATAAAGAAAAAGTTAAGCTCTTAGCGTTGATCAATCCCTGAGGGATGCGCCATGCATTCGACTTCACTAGGCATCATTAGAGACGACAGAATGCCTACCTGGCCTCTACGATGACTCGCGGTGGCCTACCGATGTATCGAGCCAGTGCTGATATCCTCGCAGACAAATCTGGTATCAATTTGCCGAATCAACAGAGATGGAAAACTCGGTGGGCCATGGGCGCAGGAATCGATTCCCCGTGTGTGTTGCAGGTCCGACCACTGCGCCACACTCGCCCCACGGATTTCACATGGGATGTACAATATCGGACCCGTAACTCATTGTTCAGGAAGCTGATAGCACAGTGGTAGTGATGCGGACCATCACGACCATGGTGCTGGTTCCATCTCGCACTGACCCGCCGAGATTTTCTTTGGAATTATCGTTCTACTTTTTTCGACTATTTACGGATGTCACCGTTACCGCAAATCTGTCCGTTTAGTTGGTTTTTATTTTTCCGTGCCCTGCCATACATTATCTCATTTGCTGAGCATTTCACAATTGGTTGCTGTCAACTGTTCGAACTGCATGACTCATAGTGCTTTTGTCCTGCTCCCGAACCTCATTGACACTGATTTTCGCCTGCTAAGAGAAACTCGGTTTCCCCTGTTTCACTTAAGATGTAAGTCTGGTAGTCGTTTAGAAGACTCCAACACTGAGGACTTAAGAAAGTCTAGTGTGAAAACTCGCGCATTCAACGATCGAGACGCAAAGGTGGCACAAATTTTATCGTCTCTGGGTGAACGACCGTGCCGTAGCGTGTCGTACCGATATTCCACCATTTGATTAGATACGACTTTGTTGAGTTAAAAAAAGTGTCGTATTTTCGTAGATCTCAAAGTAGTGGAAGTAGCTATGAAATAATTATGGCTCAAGGTCATGCTCATAGAATTTCTTGGTTAATTCCTCATATACTGGCACTGATCATCGTATCGTATTTCTATCGATCTTTTTGCCACAGCAATCACCCGTCAGCGGGGTTGATCTGGGGAGCGCAAATCGGCATAGAACCCAGTTAAGCTATGGCTGTAGTTGAAATCACAATGTTTAACGTTTTGTTTTCTGCCTTCTATAATTTTCATGGCAAGTTACTAAGCGAAATACAACCACAACGTTGCTGAGATATTTGCAAAACTCTGAACCGCAGGTGTCTATGGCGATAGAAATAGCTGAGAGACGTGCGAAACAAAGGACCCGCATGGTGTGGTGGTGAACGCGTTACTCCCCGGAAAGGATAATAGCGCGTTCGTTCCCCACCATAGACACCTGCGGTCCAGAGTTTTGCAAATATCTCAGCAACGTTGTGGTTGTATTTCGCTTAGTAACCTGCCATGAAAATTATAGAAGGCAGAAAACAAAACGTTAAACATTAAAAATCTGTTATTTGGTTCGCATATGGCACTACCTCTTTCTCAGTTGTTATTTTTTACAGCACCAAACCCTTTGGTCTTAAATTCTCACTAATGCTGACTACTGTTTAAGTTTCTCAATGTTTTTTTTATAGAAAATTAAACACCAGTATATGTAGCAAAAATAACTGCTGTCGTAGTACGTTCATCTATTTTCATGTGGGTTGTTTTGTTCTAGTTTTGACAATTTTCTGTTATATGAAAGTTTCGAAGAGGTGCAGGATATTCGCTGGTTCGATCACACATCAGTCCATCCAGTTCTCCAATCTCTATGGGATCGGCAAATTTGTGTTGGATATCCGGCGATTGCCTCTATGATAAAAACTTAGGGGCGCTATAATAAAGCTGTCAGGTCTCCAAAGAGAATCAACTCGTCGTATTTTTGTTGAGCAAATGCGAGGTGTTATTATTCTTTATTCGCGAATAAGCTGACGTTTCGGCGGATTTCGCCTTCTTCAGAGCCTGGAAAGGTCAAGTTGATAGCAATCCACTCGGCCAGACGCCTCCATAACCAAACAAAGAAACTCTAAACCGAGATTTCAATCACATTGAACACAGCTTTGCACACTCACTGCTTTTTATGAGGTTTCCACTAAGTATGTCACGTAGAGACCAACCGCACAAAAATCACATGGAAGTATAATGTGCTCCTCATATCAGAAAAGCAGTTTTATATACTGCCCTATATCACGCGTGATAATGAGGCATTCTTCCCTGCGGTTCATTTTCGGATTTCTGGAATTAATCCAGAGTGCCTCGAGAGTTTTTCGCGCCTGTGTTTTTGATTCGTATGCGAGGATCGTGACACATACTTCAAAGTCCTCCCCGTTATGTCTTTGGGTTCTATGCGTGCCTAGCGGGGTATTTGGTCTATGTTTGCCGGCTAGGTGTTCTTTTATGCGAACACAGAGGGGTCTGCCCGTTTCGCCAATGTATTCGTCACCGCACGTCTTACGGGAGATCAGATAAACTATACCCGAGCTCATGCAATCACCGTCTCTTACCACTGGGGCAAATTATGCAATTTTGAGTTGCACATAGACGGTCATATAGGCGGTTACGAACTAGCTGGCGCTTAAGATTACTCGGTGGTATTTCAACTACGCTCACCGAATTCTCTAAGCCCGCCCTTCTTAAGCAGCGTTTTATAGCTGTACTTATATCATTTGAGATGAAGGGTAGGATAAACGGGACCCTTCTATCGCTAGAGTTGTCGCTTGAAGGCCTACGATTTCCTCTACACCTATTCTGAGCTACAGTTTCGTAGCCATTAGAAACGGCTATTTGCCGTGCCAAGTTCCGGGACTCCTCTCTCTGCTCTCTTCCCGTGCACACGTTGGTTGCTGTTCGAAACATGTTTCTTATAAGCGCCCTTTTCGTGTGGGAGGGGTGAGAGGAGAGGTAATGAACCAAGATGTTTTTACTACTTGGCTTTTGGTACCACTTCGTAATGTAGCCATTTTCTGACAGGTTAATATGGACGTTCAGTAATGGAAGCCATTTTTCTTTCGGCTTTTCTCGGGTGAACTTGATATACTCTGACTGTGCGTTTAACAATTCGAAGCATTTGTCCATTTCCTCTTGTGTTGAGCAAAGGACAAAGCAGTCGTCTACATACCTACAGTAGAGTAGGGGCCCGTGATCAGTCACCGGTGCTTCCACCTTAGACATAAATGCAATGGCAAGGCTTGGAGCCAGTCGTTGTCCCATTGCCAACCTTCTTATTTGAGCGTAGTACTTTCCAGACCATCTGAAGATTGAGCAGCTCAAGCATTCTTTTCAGAGTGCCATCAGGTGCTCTATCCTGAAGCCATACATGTTTATTTCTCCTTCGTGTTGTGTAAGGGGTTCGAATATGGCTTGCATTGCGGAGTAATTCGACACGTTTGTATAAAGGGCGGTAACGTCGAAGGTCTCCATCACGCACGCGCTGTTGTGCTGCGCAGTACGTAGACGATCCAGAAACATCTGTGTATACCCAGAGACATAACGGGGAGGACTTTGAAGTATGTGTCACGATCCTCGCACGCGAATCAGGAACACAGGCGCGAAAAACTCTCGAGGCATTCTGGATTAATTCCAGAAATCCGAAAATGAACCACAGGGAAGAATACCTCATTATCACGCGTGATACAGGGCAGTATATAAGACTGCTATTCTGATGGTAGGGGCACATTATGCTTCCATGTGATTTCTGTGCGGTTGGTCTCTACGTGACATAGCTCATAGGAAACCTCATAGAACGCGATGAGTGTGCAAAGCTGTGTTCAATGTGATTGAAATCTTGGTTTAGAGTTTCTTTGTTTGGTTATGGAGGCGTCTGGGCAAGTAGATTGCTATCAACTTGACCTTTCCAGGTTCTGAGGAAGGCGAAATCCGCCGAAACGTCAGTTTATTCGTGAATAAAGAATAATAACACCTCGCGTTTGCTCAACAAAAATACCAAGAATTACTTGATCGATGCCGAGGTTAATAGAAAGTCGGTCGTGGGAGAATCAACTCAATTAGCATCCAACGACATGAGGAAGTCGGAGTCCTCAAATGATGACCGAACGCATGCCATTCTTAATGACTGGTGCGAGACAGCATAGTGAATAGAAGAAATGAGGCAACCTGCACTGTACGAGAAGTTGGGTTAAACTAAACAACCATGAAAAAGTTTCGAGACCTTGGCAGTAGCTGATATTCAGTCGCTGGAATGTAGTCGAATCCATATCCACTAACTAACTCGCCGGCCGGCTAGTTGCAAACCATTATTTCTCGAAGCCCTCATGCTGGTTTTTGTTGCTGCTTACGGGAGAATGTGCTGCGTTGGTCGTAAGTGCCGACGTATCATTAATGAGCGGTGTGCGCCGTTTTTCTCCTCGTTTTCACTACATTCCACGTCATTCCTACCGACCATGTGGCAGGATATCGGCCATTTTTTTTTATGAATAGAAGCATTTTTAACAAGAGACATCTTGAAATTGAAAAAAAAATTCCACGGATTTCCAATACCCACTCATTTGTTGCCTTTTCTGAACTTTCAGTTAGCATCTTCATCTTTTTTTTTACGAAGTTTCTGTCCTTTTTTTGAGAAATGGTACCACACTAAGAATGATATGTAGAAAAGGATAAAGTGAGACAATAAGAACTACTTCGTTTGAAGGATTCATAGTTATTAAGAGATCATCTTTTAATGAAGTAGAAAGTTCGGGAATTTCGCAGCCCTTCTTGATTACGTTACGATAGATTACCGCGTTTACCATTAGGTTTGTAAACACGAAGTCTAACCCATGACAACCGTCAAGGTCTATTAGCTCAATAGGTGATTGAACGTGCCACGAAGTACATGCAAGTACTACTTCATCAAATTTAGCTAGAGCTGCAAAGATGTTGCTGCTGTTAATTCCCGTGATACTCTTCGCGGCGATACATCCGTGCTAAACAGCTATAAAAGAATATCGCTAAGCTTCACATTATCGACCATACGATTTGAAATATTTTTCAGAGCCTTCGTTCCTTCATTTTTTCGCCGTTTGCTTAGTTCGCTCTTCTTCACTATTCCTTAGAAGTTTTTCGTCATTTTGTTTTCGTTTTTCTTATAGCTAATCCATCTCCTATAATCTTTTCCTTTTATTCTTCTTCTCACTCTCGCAGTTATGCTCTGTAAAAATTATTGAAAAGGTAGTAGGAAAAGAAAAGAAGCAGGCTTTTTTATGGTTCGATTGTTTTGATTACTGGGCGCTTTTAATATGTGAGATGTCGACAGAAATGCGGCGAAATTTTCTATTTGGCGAAAAAGAGGTTGAGTGCGAAATAAGGCGACATTGTACTATCCCTAAGAGGCTGTTGGTTTCGGAGGATGGACCTTCTTTTTCTCATTTGTCAGACTGACATATACATTTTTTTTGCATATAGACAAAGAGAAGTATGGTGTATTGCCCTACAACATATATATACGTATAATGTATGTCGTTGTTGCTTCGATCCAGTGTAAAACCAAGTGCGCCATCTCTCAGGGATTGACAGATTGCTACCAGACTTGTTCAGGAGAATAAAAGCACTGGGTGGGTATATCAGTAGAACCTGCAAAAGTTTGTATAGGCTAGATATACGTAAAATCATCTCTACAATGCTGCGAATGGGGTTTAATACAAGGCGCATCCCTAGAGAATTGATCGACACCAACTGGTTTACACTTCCATGCCTTATGCACGTAGTCGTATTCATGCATGAGTGGATGGGATGCCTGCTTATATGCAATTTGTATTGCATGTTCTAGAGCAAGCACTTATGTGATTGGGGAAGTATATGGGAAACACTTCAGGGTTTCATGCAAAAGGATCAATTGAGAATTCTTCTGGGAACATTTAGGCGATGCATCTGGTTATTAATTTTTTTTTGGAATTCATTCTTATTACTTATTTACTTGGCACTTGAACGGCCCGTGCTCACTAGTTGTGCGGGCTCCAGCATGATCACCATTTCTCGGAGATTTTCTGGTTAAGCCATTGTGGTTCCCTGGGATGCCGAGGACAGCCTGGCCAAAGTCTGTCCCAGGTTGTAACCACGACAGACAGTCGCAGCCCTTGTGGATCAGAGGGAGATTTGCCACCATGCGATTTTGATATCAGGACGGTGGTGGATCCTGGTATTGGTTTACTCTTAGCTAGGCTTCCTGATGGAAACGCCGGTCTCCTTCTCAGTTTGGGAGATCCCGCCGGGGGCGAATCCACGCGCTGTACATCGCAGTCCGATACCCAGGAACACCTCCCAGCCACAATGAGGTGGTAAACCGCTGGGAGGTTTTGAATTTTTCTTTCCATGAAGCATATCCACTAGTTGTTGAATCTTCAAGACTTGTACACGACATTTTGAATAAATAAGTAATCGCTAAAAAAGTAATAAATAAGTAACCCCCCTAATAAATAAATAATCGCTCTCTTCTGGTTGGTTTTCTCCTCAGTTCCTCCATTTATGTTCCTGTTTTAATCTACATGTGTCTTTTTTATTGACAGTTTAGACACTGGGGTGTCGTAAAAAACTAAAAGAGAGCACTTCAATGAAAGGAGTGTAGCTCAGTGGCTAATGTGCGCTGTAATACTTACGCGGTCTTTGTTTCTATCCAGCAGCCCAGGCTAACCAAGTCTCCATTTTCTTTGGCCGGCGAGCTCGTGGCAGGCTTGGGAAGAATGGAAATACGTGACTTTAATCATCGTTGAGCCAAAAAATAAGTAGAAAATAAAGCTCTCAGCGTTGTTCAATTCCTAATGATGCACCATACATTCGACTTCACTAAGCACTGCTAAACGTGATTAAATGCAGCTGTGAGCTACCGATGTATCGAGTCAGTACTGGTATCCTCCCAGAAAAGTCTGGTAGCAATTTACCAACCTCAGAAAGATTGAAAGCTAGGTGAGCGTGGGGCCCGTTATCGATCCCATGCGTATTTCAGGGCTCCTCTTACAACTGTGCTACATGCGTCCCATCGTTGAGCTACCGCAAATTATTATGTTGACCTGATATGCATTCAGTAACCTCTACCGTTCATTCAGCAAATGTATTTTCATTCATGGCGAATTCCTTGGAGTCTGACGAACGCGGAGCACTTTTATTTTAATGAAATCTAACTGTGATATAGGTTCTGAAGAATTTGTAGCTTTTTCACTTCTCTCTTATGTTTTCCTTCCACTGGTCAATCTACATCCTAAGTGGATATGCTTTTGTCAAAAATTATGCTTAATTGCTGTGGAAAACAACAATTAGTCGATGATCCGTTAATTTCATATCAGATAACATCTTTCCCAAGTTCAGTAATAGATGTTTTATTTTGCGTGATATCGATTGTGATTTTGTGCATAACGGAAGTGAACAAACCGGTTTGGTTCCATCGATAAAGAAACTTTGCGACTCTCATTACTAACGTCACGCCGGTGTAAAGTAAAGAACACCTTTGTCGAAGGCATAAAAAGAGCTACCATATGTTTCCATATACTCTGGTAGTCTTTAGAAAGCTTATCAGTCATAAAGGTAGATTAGTTGACCTTGAAAAGTTAATTCATTTCTTAACATTGTGGTCCTTCCCTGATATTTATCAATGCAATCGTGGAGAAATTCCTCTACACTACACTTCTTCGAATCGGAAACGACGAGGTAGCGAAACATTTTAGTTTAAGACGACTAGTAATCGTTGTGAAGCTAGTGAATGCCTTCTTTGTTCGCGCCGGTCGAACTTTGTTTTTTTTTTGAATCTCTTACTGTTCACCTAAAATTAATGACTTTTCCAGGCGTTCATTTTATCGTCACAGAAGTCTTTTAAAATTTGTCATTGTTAATGAACCAATGCCAGAAACCACCACCGCCCTGGTATCAAAGTCGCATGGTGGTAAATCTCTCTCTGATCCACAAGGGCTGCGACTGCCCGTGGTGGTGAAGACCTGGGGCGAACTTTGGCCAGGTTGACCTCGGAACTCCAGGGAACCATAATGGCTAAACCAGCAAATCTCCGAAAAATGGAGATTATCCTGGGGCCCGCGCAACCAATGAGGATGTGCCATTCAAGTCAAGTATCAAGTAATTAATGAACGTACTTGAGCTGCAGGCGTTGGCCATCTGATGGAACTTATTTATCTTCTTCTAAACTCTTATACTGTTCATAGGAAGCTCGTGGACGTTCACCGTATTGTCATAAAGGTCAGCCTTTATGTTTCTTTGGTTATCTGACCTATGTACGGCTTTTGATGGGCGTTAGATATAGATATCGCCCATTCAATCCATCTGATTTATTATTTATGATTTCTCAAACGGTTTGTTCGACGTTCATAATTTTCCCAGACGTCCATCTTGTCGTCAAGGAAGTAATTCCTTGTAGTTCTTCACTTGTTTGTTATCTGGCTTGGCTTATTATGGACATTCGTGAATGAAGTTGAGACTTATAGATGTTACTCAAGGGGAATCGTCAACTTCCTTCCGTTGATTTCACGTCGTTTTAAACCAGATTTGCTGACGTTAATTCGGCTTGACATGGTCTTCGCTATGCAAACTTTCGCTGTTACTTCCGGAAAAAAGCCCTAGCATTGATTAATTCTTTAGGGTGTCACCTTTTGAGTTTTAGTCTTCACTTTCAGCAAAGGCAGGTAATTTTTCAGATTTAAGTTGGTAGATGAACCACTTCCATACGTGTATTTCAAGGCATTCCTAACCATGGAATTTTTTGCAGCTTACCTATCTTCGCTATGAACTGGGATTGTCATTTCAAACCCGCTTTTTTTGTCGAAGAACATTTCAATGGAGTTCTTTAACGGATTTTTGGCATCAAACGAATGATTTTGAATAGTCGAATATTCGCTCAGGAACTTGACGAATGATAGGATTATGAATTACAAGAAGCAATGTGTTGTAGTTTTTAATTGCGAAATTCCCTGAACAAATGTTTGTTCGTCAGTTGGTGTACTGCACGACGATGACCTTCATAGTTGTTTTCAATCGGATTAGTTGCTGCTTGTCGTTTCCAACCGGTTGTTCTCTACATAACCGAATTAGTCATTCATCTCTACTATCATTTTATCGATTTTTTTCTTTTGTAGTGAAATTGCTGATAAAATATTGAGCCCTGTCCCTAGTGCGGACTATTTTTTCTTTCATTTGTTTTCTTATAAATTAACATCTACTTGTTGTTTTGCATATTCAAGCTCGCATTTCATTTTCTGATGCGCGCATAGGTTACTTCGATATCAATCGGTGCTAATTTATGTTGTTATTTGTTGGTAAAATGATGTGCTATATATCTCCATTTTTTCATAATTTATTTCATTCATAACATATCCTTTATCGCGATCGGTTAGTCTTCCTAATCGTTAGAATCGTTGCTCTTCTCGAACAATCCTAGTTGTAAAACAGTGACTGTTTCTCCGTTCTGCAAAAGATGACTGCGTCCTGTTGTGGGATTCAAGTTCTTTGGCACGTAAGTGCCGTACTCTTACATATTATACCTCCAGCATTTTTTTCATTCATTTCTTTGTTTCCCACTTGTTATCTATAAAGATGGTCAGTTGGGCTCTTTATTTCGGGTGTCGAATTTTGAACCGATTTTTACGAAAATGAACCGCAGGGAAGAATGCCTCATTATCACGCGTGATATAGGGCAGTATATAAGCCTGTTATTCTGATGGGAGGGGCACGTTAGGCTTCCATGTGATTTCTGTGCGGTTGGTCTCTACGTGACATACTTAGTGGAAACCTCATAGAAAGCGGCTCTGAGGAAGACGAAATCCGCCGAAACGTCAGCTTATTCGTGAACAAAGAATAATAACACCTCGCGTTTGCTCAACAAAAATACGAAGAATTACTTGATCAATGCCGAGGTTAATAGAAAGTCGGTCGTGGGAGTTATTGAGCAGATTCTCCACCACAGCACTACTCTTATCACATTTGAAACAGTACTGAACAAAAACCGTACATGCGATTACGGCGATAAAGCGAAATCTATTCTTTAAAACCTTGTGATTCTTAATTCCTCTAATCGCAAATGTGGTTTTGGTCATCATGTGTCCGTCAAACATCCTTATTCGTTTCATTCCGAAAATCCAGATGTCACCTACCTCTATTATTTTCCACTGAGGTATTGGAATCATCTGGTGCTGAAAGTGTATGATACGGTACCACTTTTCAAAAATCGACGCAAACGAGTGTTACTGTTAATCCTTCACTATCCTACACTATCATTATTTCACCGCCAATATTTTTTCATCCTAACAGAACGATTACGAACGACTTTCTATACCAATTCTTTTCGTCCAGTTCAATTCACTTTCTTTCAAGCGTAAACGGGTTCACATTTACTTACCTTAGTCGATCCTAAAAGAAGCTTTTATAACTGTAAAAATTTGCCGTCGTCTTTTGTGAGGATTTTTTTGCTTTCGGTTTCTAGGTTTTCTTCCGTAAGGTCACTCATGACGAAAAGTTGTAAAAGAAAGTTCACGATGCCTAATTATACGACCATATGTACTTAGTTTTGTGATTTCATGCTACTTTTTCGAATGCCACTTATCTGTGAATCTTGCCACCGAATCCATTCCTTTCATAGGCTCCACCTTATTCTTAACTACTTTATTATTGTATCCTACAGCTCCTGTAGCGCAGTGAAAAGCGGTCCCGTGAAATGCGTACAGGGTCGGTCGTTGCTTCGATCTGGGTTGGCAAAGCTCTCATCCCTACGAGGTCAGTAAATTGATAGCATACTAGTCTGGAGGGATGAAGCCCTTGTATAGCCAAACCCTCTTCCCTACTGAGACGGCAAACTGGTGTCAGTCCTAACTGGAAGCATAAAAGTACCTCTAAACTCCGGAACTCATTGTGTAGGTCGTTGTAGTTGTAGTAGTTGTTGTTGTTGTTGTTGGTCGATATTGTTATACTTACTGTGAATGCATTCATTCTTTCGCCAAATTCAGCATTTACGCAGCTGTGCACCCATTGCGATTGCAGTCCATAGGGCCGCTTTCTCTCACATCTCGTTTAGATAGTAAAAAAGTTATCCTCTATGTTCGTCTGAATTAAGTTCTTAATATCCGTCTAAATTTTATCCACATTTCAACATTATGTTAATATTTAACCACTAGACATTTGGAATATGCTTGTAAAATTACAGCCGCTCCTCACGATAAGAACAGATACGGTAACCAGACCTTATTAGCTTTACCTTGTCTACGGAGTCATCGTCCGTGTTTTTCATGCTCTGTTACCATTTTTACTTTTTCGATAATAACACTAGAGGCATAGATTATTACATTATCAGATCTTATGTTTTATTTGATTTGGTTCCCACTAGAAGACTTTATCTGTCGTTGAGTGCTAGTCGAGTTGATTCATCTTGGAATCGTGGGATAGCTTCATTAAGGTGTTCCTGGGTCTTTAGACGCCGAACTTTGTGAATCAGATGGACCATTACCTGATAAGCCAGTGAAGGTACCAAAGCCTATTGAATAACCCTTAAGAGTGGAATGCTTGTTGGCCAAGGAATATTATTGAAGAGGTGGATACTCTAAGATTTTGGTACTGGAAGTTTTTTCTACCTGAGTTTTCAGCTAGAAATATTGAACTCTTTTTTGCTGTCAGTGCGATTCCTTGCCGTGCATCTGTATTTCGGCACCCTGAAACGTTCCCAGTCAGCAAAAAACCACGGAACGACTCATTTTGTAGTTGCTAGTCGAAAATAGGCCTTCGAGACAGTTCTCGGCACCGAGTAATCACTAGCTTTTAGCAGAATGCTCGACTTCGTGAATAAATGCCACGCGGGACTTTCCGTAGTAGTCACAAGGCAATACCTCAAACTTGGGTAACTAAACCTTTATATACATAAATGCAACAATAATAACATGATAGTAACTATAGAGAAGTAATGGTAGAGGAATGAGACAAGTTAGAGCTCTGAGGTGCTAAGGCCTGTTGAAGTGAGGCTAACAATGAGGCAATGGCATTCAAACATTGTAATACCATTAACATAATATTAACAATAATAATGAGATTATAACGAAGTAGCCTTTGCTTAACCGTAAGCGATGTCGCGGCCGCGTCTATTCGCGGCCGGCGCGGCGGCTGAGGAAGACAGTATGCTGGGGGCGGAGGGAGGAGACTGTATGCCGCGGAGATGGAGACAGTATGCTGAGGTGGTGAGGGTTACAGACTGTCCGTGTTTCGGCCAAGCTAAGATTTCAACATTATAGCGATGAGGAGCATTTTAGTGAATCGATGAGGACTGTAAGTTACATGAGCGTTGACGGTGCTATGGACAGTGAATGATGAGTCACCTACGGAACACAGTCAGGCGGCTGGTCGTGAATAACGCTATGTCAGCAACGTGAACTTTGAGCATCGATGGGTGCCACCATTGCCTAAGGGTAAGGGCCAGTATGATAAGTGGCTACAAAACTGATAAGCCTATAGCGGCTTAGCAGAATATATAGCATAAGTTGGTCGCTTAGCGGCATTGTACACATTGCGCATACATTGTGGGAGGAATGGTACATGCTACCGATGGCGTTGCAAACAGAACGCATTTGGTAACACCCGCCACTACTGACATCGCACCCTAGACAAGCTGAGAAACAAGATACAATAATCTGCTGATTACTGAAGGATGAATGTGAGTGTGTGAATGAGTGTGATTGAATAAGAATGAATGACTATGACTAAGAATGAGTTGAGGTGATTGAGGATGATTGAGGATGTGGTTGTGAGGAGCGGATAATCCGCGCTACCNGGGAGGAATGGTACATGCTACCGATGGCGTTGCAAACAGAACGCATTTGGTAACACCCGCCACTACTGACATCGCACCCTAGACAAGCTGAGAAACAAGATACAATAATCTGCTGATTACTGAAGGATGAATGTGAGTGTGTGAATGAGTGTGATTGAATAAGAATGAATGACTATGACTAAGAATGAGTTGAGGTGATTGAGGATGATTGAGGATGTGGTTGTGAGGAGCGGACTATCCGCGCTAACGATCGGGGTAAGGTGAGTGATGGCATGTCTCCGCCTTCGAAGGCACCTGGCTTATATCGGCTGCGGGAGCCGCGAGCGTATGCAACCGCGGTTAATCTCTATTGTTGATCCTGGACCGCAGTAGACTGTACCGAACTGCCTGAAACATCAAACGTCATTAGCTTCGTTGTTTCGCAAGCAAGTAGTAAACTGTTCTATGGTTACGCCTCCTTCGGATAAGCCATCGTTGGCATGCTACTGAAGTCAAACCTGAATCGCTATTGTGCCTGAAACATTGAACATAATTGATCCTTAATACTGAAACATACAGTAGTAGAAAGATACAAATATATAGAAAGAAATAGAAACTATTCTGGGAATTCCCATGACCGACTTTCTGTTAACCTCGGCATTAATTGATAATTCAATGTTTTTCATCAATAAGCAGACACGAGGTTAACAACCTGAAAAAATTGATGAAAAACATTGAATTATTCTGGGAATAGTTGCTATAACTCATCATTTGCAAAAAATGCTTCTCCTTTAGGGTTTCTATAATAGATTCCTAACTTATTGTATGAACTCTGTCGAAATCTGTAGAGTGCGTAGGGTGAAGCCTTATTGAAAATGATCTGCTTGCATTTTGCATGTTCGTCCACTTTCGATTTCTCGTCAATGGGATGTGTAGGCGCACTCCACACGGGGAATTGAGTTCCCTCCGAATAAGGTCAGTTTTCTTGCCCAACAAAGAAGTAGCTCATATACAGCAGGGAATGTACCGTAACCAAGTTGAGTGCTTTAGTTTTTTCATTGTTCATATGAATGTTCCGATTAAAATTCTGTAAAATATTTAAGGTCATTACTCTTAAAGCATTGAAATACCTGTAGGCTTTTAGAAGAGATCAAAAACTATCAGGTTTTTCAAGCATTAAATGTCTCAATACGTTGCAATTTACATACCCCATTCCATCTTCTTTTCAACCTCTTCCACCATGTAGTGATCAATCTCAAATAAGCTCTTCCGGCTTCAATTCCTATGGCGCCCTTCCTGGTATCTGGTGGTCTTAAATTTTCAAAACCTCTGTGCAAAAGGAAGAACTTGCTGGCTGTCAAATTCCTTTCGTTTATCGCGTTTATTTGAAAATATTAGAAAATATTTGTGTGAAAAAGCAACTGAATCATAGTTCTGTCTAGGTAAATCAAATAGTCTACGCATTTGTTGTGTTATGGGTTTATTTAGCAATTCGTTGAGCATTTCATAGCCGATTAGTGCTAGCCATGAACTTCTTAAAAATGGAAATCGTTACTACTGGACAATAAATTTATGTTTCTTTTGTGGAATTTTATGTATTTTCTACTTTATGCTTCATTCATGTGTAAAATAATGAGTTTTAGAAAAGTAGAAGCGGCAAGTAACATGTTTTAACACGTTAGCAGTCGAGACATGCTTATCGTCAAGATATATTTTCTACGAAATTATTGGAATTATCTTTATTTTTTTGTTTCATTTGATCCGCCTTCACGTCTACTGCGCTGATCCCAGCACTTCTCATGTTTGATTCGCTTTCTCACATCCATTGTCCACGAAGATCTTCCAACTTTACGTGTGGCTTCGGTGGCTGCTTAAGGATTTTCATTTCACCTTGAATATCGTTGAATGCTGGTCGAACAATTCTCCCTGGAGTCCTGAGGTAGCCGGGCTAGGCATTCCCATTTAGATTGCAGAGAATGATTTTTGCCCAAGCAAGTCCGGTACCATTTTCCCGACCCCAGAGGGATGAAAGGCTTGGTTGGCCCAGAGCGCAATCGAACTAACACCATGTTCCTGATGGCCGACATCACTGCCACTGTACTATCCTCCTCTATTGTTGGAATTAAGACATTATAAAATGAAAAGGAAAACAAAAACAGTTAACACAAGGGAAATCTTGCCTCGTAAGTTGAAAAATACAAAATTAGTCATCGTATTATAATTACTGTAATTTCTATAACACGTGTTTCCTTTTCTTCATTCGTCCAGTCTAGACTTGTCTCTAAAATTGCGCATGGATAAAACTGGTACCACCTTCTGTCCAATATTCCATGACATTGAATCGACGATTGCGGTTAGCTTTTGCTCCTATTCTCACATCTTTACATTTTTGTGTGAATTTTCTATGCATAACCCTGTTTTTTGATCAATTTCATAGCAAAGTGGTTAACATGTTACAATCTCTTTTCATTCCCAATGTCTTTCCAAGTTTGTCCTGAACTGCTGTTGTTTCTCTCTTGTCATCGTTACTTCTGATCTCGACGACAATTTACAACTTTTCATTCTTTCTCTAGACACAGTCGTCACGAAAATTTTAGCAAAGGATCGATCTCTTTCCTGCATGATTTGATTCTAGACATTTCGAAACCGACCTTCCCTAAACCTCGGTGTGACTAATCAATATGTATTCTTTCTTGATAAGCTTGCACGAGGTTGATAAATATATTTATTTTCGGCTAACGTTTCGACGTCTTCGTCTTCCTCAGAGCCGGTGATCCGAGTCGATGGTCCATGCTTGTTGTTCGCCTCGACGTTGCGTCTTCGCCTTCGTGTCGAGCCAGGTCTTCCTCAGTGAGCCATCTTCTCGAATGAGGCATCCTCACTCAGTGATGCCCTTTTATACACGATGCTGATGGTGGATATATAATGACAATGTCCTGTGGTAACAACTTGTATTTCTTCCTCGTGCAAGCTTATCAAGAAAGAATACATATTGATTCTAGACAGTTCATATTTGTACTGTTTCATCAGTGCTTATCAAAAATGCTGATAAGTTTATCAGACTTGGAAAGAGACCTCCTAACATCAATTCTTCTGCTCCGAAATGACCTCAAACTTTAGAAATAGTTCTACAGAAGAGACTTTTTTCAAACTTTTTCGACTACTAAACTATTATTGTAAGTTTACAGTGTTCTTTTCTCGCTTTATATTTCATGATGATAATTCTGATAGTGCTTCACGTCGTCCAGTTGTATGAAAGGAATCCCATTAGTCATCGATGATTTTTTTCCTTATTATTTCATGATCCAACATTGCATGTATCACATGTGCGGATCGTAGCATTTCTTGCGTTTTATTCATTTCCCGTAACCACCATCCACGAAGGTCTTCGAACTCTTTTGTCTTTGGTTGGCTGCAGCTTGTTAACTTCCGCCTTTTTATGAATATCATCGAATAAAGATCGAGTCCACGGATCTCCCTCATATGAGGGATCCCGATAGCCGGTTAGTCGCGAGGCTACGTGGCGCATCCCGAGGTGGCGTATAGGGGATTAATCACGGACAACAAACGGCCTCTGCTTCCCTGACATGCAGGCGGATCAGAGGATAGACTCCCTGTTTCTGTTGCGCCAATTTGGCACATACTTTCTGTATTTATGAGGCGTATTCATGCACGTCTGTGTGGGTGCGTTCTTGTTTATGCAGTTTGTATTCTACGAATTAGAATGGAACGAATAGGGTGAGCGGCTATCTGAATTTATCATGCCTACCAAGACTACACATGGTAACTCGCAGTTCCAGAAGCCCCACCCTCAGTAATGAACGTGAGAGTCTCCCAATGGTGAGTACAATAACGAAATAGACCACACCGTAGTAAATAGAAGGTTTTGCCTAACCGATGTCGCTGTTGTCCCAAAATTCTACATGGGATCAGGCCATCGTCTCCGTCGTGCAAGATTCTATTTCTCGCGGAAAGGATAAAAAGTCACTAAATTCCAAAACGGAGGTCCCAGAACCACCGCAAACTGGAACTTATTCAGTTCATTGGTCGGATGTTGGGAAGATGCTGTTGTCGGTGACATCGACGGAGAATACGATCGACTCATTCAACATCGTCACGTTAGCGCTATGAAATCTGAGAAGTCACCAAGAGACGTTTGTCTCCAGAAACACCCGAGCCTATACGCCAGCTTGGAATCGCACGAGCTGTAGGCAGCCAAGAACTAACGTCCGAACTTGCGAAACAATGCAGACATGCGATAAAAAAAGATGTTAAAGAGAGAAGAGCAACAGTAATGGTCGAAGCTTCAGAGGCTGGGAAAAGCATTCGAAAAGCCCACCGAAGCTTCGCCAATTACAAGACAAAAATTATTGAACTCCGACACCCAGATGGAACTGTTACAGTGTCCAGAAAGGTAATGGAGGAAATCATTCACGAATACTACTCAGATCTCTTCGATAGCCATTCGTCATATGAAATAAAGGAGGTTGAGGATGGATATGTTGTACCAACTGTTCTTCCTTCCGAAATCCGACATGCCATTTCATCGGTGAAAAGTCGAACAGCACAAGGTCCGGACAGGATAAGATCAGAACACCTGAAGAACCTTCCCCCAGTCCTCGTAAACACACTGGCTCGGCTCTTCACACGTTACCTTTATGAATGCAAGCTCGCTACTCAGTGGAAGACCAGCAAGACCGTGTTACTGTTCAAGAAAAGTGACCTACACGATATCGGCATCTATCGCCCAATCTGCTTGCTGTCTGTCGTCTACAAACTTTTCACTCAAGTGCTCCTATACAGGATTGACAGAACACTGGACGAAGGACAGCCACGAAAACAAGCAGGGTTTCGAAAAGGATTTAGTACGATGGACCACATCCATACGATGACAAGACTCATTGAAGTATTACGAGAGTGCAAAAGACCGCTCTGTCTCACTTTCATCGATTTACAGAAGGTCTTTGATTCAATTGAGATAGAAGCAGTCTTGGAAGCCCTTCACAGTCAAGGAGTCCCCACTCACTCAGTACATAGAGATTCTTCGTGAGCCGTGCAAAAACTTCACAACCGAGATATCACCATTCTACAGCGATATTATCACTGATGTCAAAAGAGGGGTTAGGCAAAGCGACACCATCTCGCCGACATTATTTACCCCCACCCTCCAGAACGTCATACGAACATTGGTCGGCAGTTATACCATGTTAGCTTTGTTGATGACATCGTCCTTATAATACCAAACATTAGCCAAGCGTATCGTATGCTTACTGATTTTGATAAAGCCTGTGGAAAAATTGGTCTTCGAATAAATCTCAGAGAAACTATGTTCATGACGAGCGGATTGGTTTCGTATCCACCATTTACATTCACCGGAACGAATATCTTCGAATACTCCAGCTATGTCTATCTAGGTCGGAAAACCAATATGATGAACGACCTAGCTCCAGAACTGAGCAGAATGAAACGAGCTGCCTGGTGAGCTTTGAAGAGCATTAAAGTTATAATGAAGAGGACAAAGAACACTCGACTCCGTGCCCACGTTTTCGACTCAATGGTACTTCCTGCACTAACTTCTGCGTTAGAAACCCGGTCGCTGCGTAAGCAGCATGAAAGATCATGAAGCGTTATTGAACGCGCAGTCGAAAGGACGATGCTAGGAGTATCACGTTTCACACAAGTAAGGGGTGAGATCCGAGGCTCCGACCTGCGTCAACGATCAAAAATCAAAAGTGTCGTTCTGTACGGCAAACAGCCGAAGATAAGGTAGGCCGGACACGTTATGCGTATGAATGAGAACCGGTGGACAAGAGCCGTGAGTGACTGGTTTCCTCGGGATGTCAAACGTTCTGCAGGAAAGCCGCCGATCCGATAGTCAGAGTTCTTCGCGAAGAGCTTAGAAGAAAGATATGATGCTCGACGAGTCTCTAGAGCAAGCAGAACCCACTGAGCTACTTTTGTGCGCGACAGGAAGAAATGGAAGATTTACTGGTGCCCGCTCGAGTCATTCGACCATCAACGAGACTACAGGTGATGCAGATGAAAGGTCGAGTCGATTCTAGATGGAATCCTGTGTTAACCGTGCTATAGTATTTTCACGTGGGTAAGCTGTAGTGGGCCTGTCAGGTACAGGTGTGGTGACAATTTCCCTACTTCGGAGGGTGAGGGCTTGGTGCGCCCGGTGCGGGTTCGAAATCACTATTACTGTGTTGCCCGCTATCACTCAGCGTTTATAGGAAATCAGAACATAATGAATAGCAAAATGGTAGATCTTCAATAGCTTTATTTCTTTTCTGTTCATTTTTTGTAGCAGCGTATAACATATTTGGTTAGAAAAATGTATATGCAATATCTGTGTATCCGTTGAGATTCGAAGAAAAAATTTTGTGTAATCCTTTTTCAGTGATTGTTTCATAACTCATGATTGTAGTATTATATTTCAAAGAATGCTCACACAACATGTTGGTGGTTTTTTTCGTTTCATTTAATCATTCTGTCGATGTAATTACTATGTAATTCCTTTTTCTGGTAGACATCAATCACAAACACTCTTTCATTTCGCGCCTTCAGTTCTACATTATTTCTTTACACTGACAGTTGAGAAAGAATTCGTGTTTTGATAAAATTTTTTCGGGAAGGAAAATTGCATGGCCATTACTTGGGGACATTTCTACTGAATTTTAGATTTCCAGAGCTTTTATTGATGTATTTTCAACGATAAGAAGAACTGAAAAAGTTTCGTTAATGATTGATATGGGAAAAAAATGTATGTTTGTATGTGAATTTTTCACCTAATATCTTACTTCGAGATCTTTGAGTTGTTGGAGCAAATTTATGCGCACTGTATCCACCGCACTGTGATTATTTGTTTCAAGTTGATGTTTAACTGCCCACGATCAATAAATATATAGCGTTTTGTTGTGTGAAATGAGTGTGACGTTGATGATCTTTGAAATCGGAGCTCTTCAATACGTGCGTGCACATGTGACAAGCTGCGAGTTATTTTTTTGACTCCTGCAAGCAGTGTAATAAAAGGTGGACTTCATCAACAACCTATGAAAATTCGATAATTAAACTTTTCTCTACAGTTTTTGTTTTCAGATTCTTAGTTTAATCGTTATAGCACACCATTTTCTCTTCTTTTCCGTTCAATTTTTTTCTACATTATCTAAGTCCTTTTCAATTTCCGTGAGCATAAATGGATTTCGCATCCAACAACGCTGCGTTTTTTTTCTATAACGTGGGGATCCCAGTGCTTTTTTTAAATTCGGTTCGTTATCTCACAGCCATCATCCGCGATCTTCGGTTTATGTGTACTTATGTGTGTGTGTGTGTGTGTGTGTGTGTGTGTGTGTGTGTGTGTGTGTGTGTGTGTGTGTGTGGTGTTCGGCTTCCAGGTAAGGAAGTTGTCCCATTTATGAATCTATTTCAATTTTAGTGTTTTCGAGTCGATTCTTCTCTGAATTCTTTCTGGGGTAGCGGTACAAGAAAATTTTCACATCTTCGCTACAGAGACGAAAACTAGCTTATGAAGTAGCTGCGCAAAAGCGCTTCCAAGTCATTATCATGGATGGTAGATGGCTTTTTTATATCGGGAATAGCTTTTACCAAACGAGTAAAGTACCCATTTGCCAACTACGCAGAGATGGGAGTTTCGTTAGACCAACGGATGATCAAACCGTTTACTGCACCCGTATTATTGCACTGTAGCTCTAACCACTGCACTTCTAGTGTCCTTTGATTTTGTTATGGTTGAAGAAAATTCTATTTTATTTTTTCGTGCTCTGTGTATGACAGAGGTACGATTTAAAACTTATTATTTCCACTTCAAAAATTTACATTTCGCATTTTTTCTACTCATTTCTCAGTGGCCAATGAAAACAAGTAACACCTGTTCAGATTTGAATAGAATTTCCGAAACATCGCAAAAAATTCGCTTTGTTGAAAATTAGTTTTCCTTTTCCAATTTAATGACGTCATATGAATGTAATAGATGTGATATTATAAGACATTTGATCGCTTTGTTCTATTCTGTTTTTGACTTTTTCAAAGACGATGACTTCATCTGTTAATTAACAGTCTCTGTTTCAAAGTCTAAGGCTGCTTGTGCTCCTTAGTTTTGTTTGTTCTAATGCTTTTCTTTTAATTTATGAATCAGCAGTAAAAGGAAACTAAAAATATCTGAATCATCAGTATCCATCAGCTACCATTCATCATTTAAGTGATTTAAAACTCTCAGCCATCTCTGCTAATTCATGCGTGGCGGAATGAATCACATATGACTCATACCTCACGCGGCGAAAAGTGAGGTGTCGACGCGACTTTGTTGAATGCAGAACACTGTAATGTTTTACTGTAGTTTAATGTTCTATAGCGTAACTTTCAGTGTTTTCTGTGCAATTTCCAATGTTTCGTCTTCTCACTAATGGTGTCTCTGCAATGACGCTACCGTTGTGATTCCTGTTGAATTAGTTCGCTTTATCTAAAGTGGCGGCTTACAATCCGAAATCCTCTCATTACGTTCATATCCAGGGAAGAAGACTCGAACGAATATACACATGCACATTAAAATATTACACACACGTGCATACACACATGCCCATGTATGGATACAAATACTTACACTTTCCGTGATATTTTGTGCTACATGACCTAAGCGAAAGGTGCGTGTGGCGCAGTGGTCGGAGGCTCCCTTAAACACACACTTGGGATCGATACCCGCGCCCATGGCTCATCAAGCCTTCCATCCCTCCGGAGTCGGAAAATTGGTACCGGATTTATCTGGGAGGATAGCAACGCTGTTTTGGTGCAACGGTGGGCCACCGCTAGTCATTGTATAGTGCAAATATGTATCCAATCACCTCCGACGATGCCTAATGAAGTCGAACGCATGGCGCACCCTCAGGGATTGATTAACGCCGAGAGCTTTATCCTGTATCCTATATGAGCTAAATGACTTCTAACAACCGGTTTCTACGTATACATGCACATAATTGGCGTTTCCTCCACATATCGAAACATTAAACTTCACCATGATACATCGATCGTTTCTGCTGCACCGATAGATAGATATGGAGACGACAACTCGTTTACTCGAACAATCTCATCACGTCCCATGAACACTGCCCATTACCATCTCTATCTGTTTCTTCAGGAACACTTTACTACTGTGACGTTACCAGTTTGAGGATGGGTCATCGATTCGTTTATTGGTCTGAGGTCATCTGCCTCTCACCCTCTCACTCTGACTTGATTCCTTTCTCCTCCACATAAAAAAAGTCGTCATAACAGTCTACCATAACTTTGCCATTCTAATTTTCACTGCAGCAAATCCATTCCTGATTCAATGAATCCACACAAACTTTTGAAAGATTAGCACCTATTTTCCATTTTATATGATTCAGCGTCACATGCTGTGCAGATCCCAGAACATTCTTTCCTCTCTCGTCGCGAATTCTTCATTCATGCAGCTCTTCGGTTTTGTTGAAGGATTCGGAACATCACGGCTTCATCTCTTTCTTGAAAGTCACTAAATAAAATTTTCTTCGTTCTTCTAGCTATTATGAGAAATCCTGTTTCCTTCCTTTTCTTCGCACTTTTAAATATATTTATGAACTCCAAGAAGTGAGGGATGTTCTTACTACTCTTCATACGCTTCAACATATTTTGAGAACCAATATCTTTTGTTTTTGGTTTAATAAAGTTTCCACGTCATTTCACCTGTTAATATTTTACTTTATTTCGGCACAACTAAAATCCTCCATTTAAGTTCCATGAGATTGCACTTTTTAATAGTCTTTGTTCCTTGATTTAAATTTCTGACCTCATCACCTGAAAATCGCTGCAATCTTTCTGCTTCTCCTTTTGGTTCTGCTCCAGCTGCTTCTTGTTGCCTTCATGATTTTCTTCATCACCATGTTCCAATATCCTCAGCACGTTTCCGTTATGCTGTTCAGTCCCATATCCGTCCTCATCCTTTTTGACTAGACCCACCTTTGATTGTATGAGTAGAAGACCTGTTCACATGCATCTGACGCTTCCATGGCTTTTTTCTAGTCCTCCAGTTTTCAAATGAAGCTGATTTTAAAAAAAGAGCCATAACTACTCTCTTTCAGTATTAAAATTATTTTCTTTAAGAGAATCTTATTATCCATATTTTTCCGAAAACATGTGTTATTCTCGTATTTTGTTGCAACTCTTCTTAATAATGTCCCATTCATATATGAGGAGCTACGGTTGTAAATTATTCTTCTTTTAATCCACATTTATAATGTATTTCATTGAGATTATACTAAGTACAATTCGCATTGATGAGAAATTCTATAAGAAATGTAGAAGAAATTGAATGTGTCGTTTTCTTGTTCAGCAATCGCGAGGTTTTTAAACAGCATATATTTACTTCCATAAAAAACACAATGCAATACAACGCTAGCTGACGTTTCGGCAGTATCGCCTTCTTCAGAGCCTGGAAGGGTATACTGATGTACAATCTACTAGGCCAAACGCTTCAATATCGAATATAATATATCAATATATAAAACCAACGTATCGAATGACTCCGCAATGCAAGCCATCTTCGAACTTCTTGTTGAACATGAAGGAAGAATAAATATGCATGGCTTGTCCATCCAGCAGCTAATTGCTCTCTTAAACGAGTGCCTAAACTGCTCGATTTTCAGATGGTTTGGGAAATATTTCGCACAAATAAGGGGGTTGGCAATGGGACAGCGATTGGCACCAAGCCTTGCCATTGTGTTTATGTCTAAGATAGAAGCCCCTGTTCTCGATCTCCGGCCACTACTCTACTGCAGATATGTGATGATTGTTTTGTTGTCTTCTCTACGCAGGAGGAGATGGACAAATGCTTTGAATTATTGAACGAGCAGTCCGAGCACATAAAGTTCACCCGGGAGAAACCGAGAGAAAACTGGCTTCCGTTTTTGGACGTCCAAAAAAACCTATCAAGTAGCGGTTACCTGACAAAGTGGTATCGAAAGCCAAGTAACAAGAACATCCTTGTTCATTTCCTTTCTTCCCACCCTTCACATACAAAGAGGGCGATTGTGAGAAACATGTTTCGAACAGCCACCTCTGTGTGCACTACCAGGGAACTAAAGGAAGAATCGCGCGACTTGGCTCGGCAAATAGCCATCTCCAATGGCTACGAAATAGTAACCCCACGAGATAAGTCTAGAAGGAGAGCGACGAACCCACGCGAAACCCTTGGCCAAAAGAAAGTCTCGTTCATGTTGCCTTTTATAAGCGATGAAGTAAGCGTAGCTATAAAACGATGTTTAAGAAGGGTAAGTCTAGAGGAATCGGTAGCGATAGTTGAAATACCACCGGCTACTCTACGTCGCCAATTAGTTCGCAACCACCTGTATGACCGTCTGTTTGAAACAACAAATTGCGTAATTTGCCCTTACGGCAAGGACGGTGATTGCATGAGTTCAGGTACGATATACCTGATCTCTTGTAGCAATTGCGGAAATGAATATATTGGCGAAACGGGCAGACCTTTGTGTATCCGTATAAAAGAACACCTAAATGGCAAACGAAAACTAAGACGAAGCACCCCACTAGGCACGCATAGGACACAAAAGCATAGCGAAGACGATTTTGAAGTAAAAGTCAACATCCTTGCACAGGAGTCCAAAACACCGGCGCGAAAACTCCTTTAAGCTTTTTGGATAAGTGCCAAAAACCCTACAATGAATAGCAGGGATGAATGCCCGGAGGTCATGCGCGACCTGATCCCGTATGTGCGCATCGATTTTTGATGTGGGATAGTGCAGTCGTCAACCACATGCAACTATAATCAGCTGTTCTAAACTTCATCATTGGAAGTCACGAAAAAGCGGTGGGTTTTTCGAGAAGTTGTTGATCGTGTAATTACCAAAGAGCCTTTCGTCTTTGTGTAAGTGTTATTGAAGCGTTTGGCCTAGTAGATTGTATATCAGTATACCCTTCCAGACTCTGAAGAAGGCGATACTGCCGAAAGGTCAGTTAGCGTTGTATTGTATTGTTTTTTATGGAAGTAAATATATGCTGCTTAAAAACCTCGCGATTGCTGAACAAGAAAACGACACATTCATATTCCAGTGCCGAGGTTAAGAGAAAGTCGATCCTGGGAACTATTACAAGATGTACCAGTAGAAGAAATTTTCAAGCGTTTTCTTTTGATACGAAATCTGATCATTGTCATGTTTTTAGATAATCTGGATAGAAATTGTTGCTATTCCTGTTAATGGCTATTTCTGTCAATTAGGTGGTTCGAATATTCAGAATAGTGCTCGAATATTCGGCTGTTGATCGAGTTGTTCGACATTCGAGCATCTCTGACTCCTTTAGTCGAATTCTGTTTTATGTAAATCAGTAACGAGTCAGTTTCCGAGTGATCAGAACAGTTAGTCTGATAAACCATCCGCCATTTTGTTGCGTTGGTTGGAAAATCCGAGAAAATCCGGATTTTGTGAGAAAAAAATTGCAGAAGTTTATAATTGCTGTATAAGAAGAGTTATTAGACCATAGTACTGTAACATTACTTGCCTCTTTAACCGCAAATTATCGATAGTGTCGTCATTTGTGACGTTTTCGTTGTTGGCTCGTTGTTGGAAGTGGGTTCTCTTCTTCGTTCCCATAACTTTCGCCCATATTCGTTTTGCAATACTACAAATTCATTCGGGTTAAAGTCCTCTGTTGAAGTGTCGTTCCTTAGCCATTTTTTATCGCTCAGTCTTTAAATGCCCACAACTTAGTTTTTGTTCTATAACTAAACAACAATCAATACTTACTGCCACGTGCGGATTTTTTGTAACAGTCTTACACACCATATGCAAACGCATTTCCATTCCTCCTTAAAGTCCATAATGTTTCTTTACTCTCCCACCCAATATCGAATTATCGAATTCTGACGAACATCATCGATTTGTTCGACGATTCAATTCATCGTTCGATTTCGAGTAGAAAAATTCCCACCAATTTTTATTTCTGGGACCTGATCACTTCATGCACATCGATTGGGTTTAGCACGACAAGTAGTATTATTCTATATTCCCATGACAGTGAATTTGCGTGTCTCATAATTCGCGAACCGGTCGAAGAGCAGTCCACTTATAGATTTGTGTAGGAACTCATTCATTTTCATAACAAATCAATAGAGATGCCTAGATGAGAATGAATGAAATAAATAAATAAGCAATATACAAATGATAAAAAGGATAAAGCTCTCGGCGTTGATCAATCCCTGAGGGATGCGCCATGCGTTCGACTTCATTAAGCATCGTTGAAGGTGACTGAATGCATATCTGGCCTTTACAGTGACTTGAAGTGTCCTACCAATGTACCAAGCCAGTGATGCTCTCCTCTGAAACAAGTCTGGTACCAATTTTCCGACTCCGGAGAGATGGGAGGCTCGGTGGGCCATGGGCGCAGGGTTCGATTCCACATGTACGTTGTAGGGCTCCTCCGAACACTGCGACACTTATGCCCAAAAAATGCGTAACATAGTAAAAACCACAATCTATAATCTTTTATCCACTGCTTACTATTCTTCACTGCAGAATATTACTGAGACATTCGCAAAATTTGTACCCGGGCCAGATCGAACCACGATTACGCTTTCCGGTGGTAATCCTGTTTGACATCTTGGTAGTTTTGCTGTTTTAGTATTTTATTTTATGTTTTATATTATTTCACGTGAAGAACTAAAGCGTATTACCGTTCCAATAGGAACTTGGTTAACCTTTAATGAAAATGTAATCATGCGTGTGTAGAGAATCACCTAGTCGTAGTTTATTCGACCGCCACTTTGTAAAGGTTTTACTGTGGTTTTAATCTGATTTTTCTCACCAGCTCTCAGATGAAATCAACAGTGTGAAACCATGTATTCTTTCGCTCTTCCTTTCGATTTTTCGTACCAGTGTTTTTTTTTTACCTAATCAGGTTCCAGCGGCGTTCGATTTTCCAACGTTTGTTCTTGCCCTTTGTCGATGTGGTGGTGGATTTGATTAGTGCCAGACCTCACCAACGTAAACTTCCTCTACCTATTGACATTGTTGAGTATTCCATTCAACGACACTGAGTTAACGAGATCTCTACAAGGTGGAAGATTTGTTTCTTTGACATCTGATCTGCTTCATTCATCATGGAATGGTCGCTATACGTTTTTAGAATTTTTTGCGTTTATCAACCAACCGACTTTGGCTCACTATTCGACCGAATATATCGAATATTCGAATTTTTTCAGAAAGGTTTAGATTATATTCTAAGAAACGTCGTTCTAATTCAACAGCTTTCTTTATAGTAACAAATTCTCGTCGTCTTCGAACTCAATCTTTGTCTAAGATGTTCAGTATTACTATTTTTTTCCTTGGGTCTTTAGCCAATAACAGCTACCTCCTACCTTTCCGCATGGAGAATTGGTTCTGTAGACAGATAGAGTTCAAGAAGATGAGCTTAAATCCGTAAGCAGCTGAATTTCCTGCATTGGCAGAGGTTAATTTTTGTCTGAGCTGTTTTTTCTTGCTCCTTAAAAATGTTTATATTTTTATCTCAGTACAGATTGAAGTCAAAGATTTATTCCGAGGAGTTTCTAATGTCCGAATTCTCTCCTACCGTTTTCTCCATGAAAACCATTTTAGCGACTTCCTAGTGGAAAGTCGACATTTCTAGAGGAATGGAGCCGATGAGCTCGTTTTCATTGAAAGCTGCCAGTTGCTTGGCTTGCCGGAATTAATCAGTCGCCTTGGGGTTTGGTTGTAATAAGTCATAATTACGAAGTAGTTTCTTTCGTACAGTGCCTTTTTGCGTGATCCATTACTTTGATACAAATAGAGCAAACACTCGACAATATCTAAACGACTTCAACAAAGTTATCCTCAGTTATTAAACACTGCCAGAGCATATGTTCACTCCCATCTGGCAATTCAGTGTTGAAAATGTCAAACCTTTTTTCACCTTAGGTACCTAGGAGCATGTTAAGCCACGATGAGGGTTTGACGTTTGACATCATTAGAGAGGTATGGATCAAGGACATATATTTATTTTTTGCTGATTTTTATAAATCATCTTATTTGTTATACAAATGAGAAAAAAAGTCTTATTACTAAGGACATTATCATCATTCATAGCAGAGGTAGAGTGTGATTAATGGGGTAGGCAATAAATTTAAAAATTTAAGACACCATAATTGTGTCTAAACATCGGTTTGTCGATGTCTTGTCCTTTTTTTTCCTCCATACCCTGATCTCAAGATCAATGGAACTAGCTGAGAGACAGGCAAAACGAAGGACCCAGATGATGTGGTGGTGAAGTGCGCTACTCCCCGGAAAGGACAAACAGCGCGCGTTCGTTCCCCACCGCATACACCTGCGGTCCCGAGTTTTGCAAATATCTCAGCATTATATACGAGTCATATTTCGCAGCATACTCTGCCATTAAAAAGAAAAAAGGCAGTAAATAAAAGGGTTAAGATTGTGGTTAAGATAATGTTATTTACGTTTCTCTTCACGAATGTCATTGGAAGCTGGTCGACTTGATTCTCTCTGGAATCATGGAATAGATCTGCTAAGTGTCTAACATGTCTTCGTTAAAAGCAGTTACTGGTTCTTATTAATCGGAGGGAGCTTTTTGTAATAAGTCTGATATCAATTTGTTAGTTAACTATGGAGAGATTAAAGGCCTGGTTGACTCGAAGTATGGTCGAACCAGCGACAGTACTTGTATTATTGCATGTGAGTCTTTAAGCACTGTATTTTCTCTGCTACTAGTCACCAATTTATTGCTTATCGTATTCATCAGGGTTGTATGCTACTTCACTGATCAGTTTAGAATCAGCTTCTTGTGAAAGCAACTTCAATTCCACCATAGGTTCTTCGTTTTTGCTGGAGCTCTAGGACAGAATTCCAAAGCGTCAATTTTGGCAGTTTTTTCTAAGCATGCTATCACCGCCTTATTCCACTTTCCATCACTTATCTCATTGTTCATCGCTGATATCAATCATTCGCCCTTTTGCACACCGTATCATAAAATTCGCCTGAAGAGCGCTGTGTTTTCGTTCTCATCACTGACGGGACGTCGTTTTTTGGTATCATCGATCAACTCCATTACTACTAGTTGCACTCAGTTGGTAATGAAGACAAATCTCAACAATTACGGAACCTGTGGTATGTTTCTAACCTTTCTTTACTCCTTATTTCATTTTCTTCCTTTTTTTTTTCGCTTTCTCTTTGCTTTTTTCATTGATGTCATCTCACAGAAGCTGTCAGCATATTTTATTTATTACTCCAGAACTTTTAATGTGATTATGAAGTTGAACGTCGACAATTTCCAACATTAAAAGTATTTGAAGGGTTGTAGAGATTTCCATCAATCACTTATTGATGGTGATATCAACAAATCGATAACTACCAACTAGTCTACTACCCACTTCGTTATCTGTGTATAGGCACTTCTATTCTTCTTTTGAAAATCCCACAACTGTTAAAGTGAATTCGCCTTATCGCTCTACAGAACAGTTGTTTTTAGATCTACGTTTACCTGAATATTGCTGGAATAAATTCTTGAAAACGATTTTAATGCCAACGCAGTAACCATCCACATTAACAGCGATGCAGTTGGTGAACACCATCTGAATGAGGCTCCTACTGGTTTTTATTTCAATTGATGAGCTCACTATGAACTAAGATATCTCTGGTTAAAATTAACAGAGCCAACTAGGTTCGGTCAAATATGAGCCATTTACCTATATGGCTCGTAATGTCACCATTATGTCTAACATGCGAACTCTTATCTGCTATCTACTGTTGTGTTCATCTGGCATATCAAAGCATATATCCGCTATCTACACATCTATTTTTCTTCCTTCCTTGGTACAACATCGTCATTGTCCATGCCGACTTGGTGGCGTTCTGTTGTTTTTGCACAACATTTTGAGCACCTGCTATCAATAGCTAGCATAGAATAATGTGTCAGCTTTTATTTACTGCCTATTCTTTTTTCATAGCAGGGTATTATGTGAAATGCAACCAAAAGGATGCTGAGGTGTGAGCACATTCGTCACTCAGGCAGGCTTCCAACGCGCGATTGCTATCTCCGGGGCTCCTTATGGTTGTATTCCATACAACATAGAACATTTTAATAAAACTGCCTCAACTGTAAAAAAAACAGCAGTGTTGAAGAGGAGCGCTCAGCATTTCGCTGATTGATTTCGTTCTGGAAATCTTTCTGTTGTGGAAAAATTTCAACGTGGCACCGCCCCCCCCCCCCCCCCCCCCCCCCCCCCCCTCCCCCTTGTTTCGTTGTTTCCATTGTAGCTTCTCCATCCTCACTCTTCCAAACTGTTGATTCGAGTTTCTCATTTTCTTCATTTACTGCACAACGGTTTCTACTTTCGGTAACAATGCATCCGAGATCATTCCAATGTTGTAGAGTACAAGGGTAGGAAAACAGGCTTACATATATATTCGAAACTAGTTTGTGTAGACTTTTTGACAATTTTCTCTACACCTTTCGATTGATTGATTAGTGAGTGACATTTTTTGTAACAGAGTGAATTTTCAAACAATCTTCTTAACCTAGTAAACGTATTCTTTTTTGTTCAGGTTCCCAGTCCTTGTTTTCTCAACACCTATTGTTATCTATTCCTATTAAATCCTCCGTAAATTCTTTTTCCTCTTTATGCTTTAATTCTCTTTAGAATGATCTTCAATTTCTTCATTACACGGCCTTCGTTTTCATTATCAACCGTCCTTGTCAAAGATCAAAGCCCTACTAATAATCTCTATAGCCACAATCTTGACCGTTTTATTTACTGCCTACTCTTTTCGATGGCAGGGTATATTGCGAAATATAACTCTAATGATGCTGAGATATTTGCAAAACTCCGGACCGCAGGTGTCTGCGGTGGGGAACGAACACGCTATTGTCCTATCTGGGGAGTAACGCGTTCACCACCACACCACGCGGGCCCTTCGTTTCGCGTGTCTCTCAGATAGTTCTCTATATCTCAGCATTATAGAAGTTATATTTCTCAACATACCCTGCCGTTAAAGAGAATGGGCAGTAAATAAAATGTTAAGATTGTGATTATAACTATAGCCTCAGCTTAACTGGGCTCAATACCGATTTGGGCTCCCCAGATCAATTCCGTTGGTGGGTGATTGCTGATGGCAGAAATCGATAGAACTAGCTGATAGACAGGCAAAACGAAGGACCCGCACGGTGTGGTGGTGAACGCGTTACTTCCCGGAAAGGAGGACAATAGCGCGTTCGTTCCCCACCGCAGACACCTGCGGTCCAGAGTTTTGCAAATATCTTAGCATCATTAAAATCTCTATAGCATTTGTTTAAAAAAATCATTCTTTGAGAAAAGTCTTTTGTGCCTATAGCCAGCTTTGACGCTTTCAACTGTGCTCATAATTCTTTTCTACTGAACATTTCTGGTTTACATCATATCCGTCAGTGTACGGCGACACCGTTGGTGGTCGTGTTGATTGATGAATCACCATTGTTTTCCCTGATGGGTTCAAATTGCCCCGGACGTTTCACTGAATTGCACTGATGGCATCGTTGAGGCGCGGTTGTGTTGCAGATGTTCCAATGTGTCCAAGAAGGTCACTGGAATTTGTGAAGTGCTTTGAATTGCTCACTCAATTTTTGAATGAAAATTGCATGCAAATATATTAGAATAACCTTTCTTGGTGAATTTAAGGCATTTTTCGTTGAAAATTTGTTTTCGATTAAAAATGTAATAATCAATAAGTTAATAGTGATGTCGTCCCTGTTGAAAATCCCTTTCTCCATTGTCATCCGTTGCTTTCTTTGAAAAGGTTTCAAAAAAGAAAGCTTCCGCTGTTATTTTACATAATCGGTGCCCACGTCGATTTTCCAAGATATAATCGAAATATCATGGACTAGTTTGCTTTTAATAGCTTACTTTTTATAATGACGTTGTACTTTTGCATCTCAAGTGTCAGTACTAGATATTAATAAATAGTACTAATAGAGAACTACAGTAGAACAAAAATACTTGGTGCTTGGATGGCCCATTCTTACTAGTTGTGCAGGCCCCAGCATAATGTTCTTTTCTCGGAGATTTGCTGGTTAAGCCATTGTAGTTTTCTGTGATCCCGAAGTCAGCCTGGCCAAAGTCTGCCCCTGGTCTTCACCACCACGGGCACTCGGAGCCCTTGTGGATCAGAGGGAGATTTGCCACCATACGAATTTGATACCAAGACGGTGGTGGATCCTGGTATTGGTTTACTCTTAGTAGGCTTCCTGATAGAAACGCTGGACTCCTCGGCTTGGGAGACCCTGCAAGAGGATGAATCCTCCGTTGTACATCGTGGTTCGACACCCATGAACACTTTCTAGCCACGTTGAAGCGGTAAAATTGGGAGCTAGAACAAAAATATTGAATAAAAGTATGGATACGGCATTAGTGCCGCAGAATCGAAATGGTTAAAGACCAGAAACACCCAGGATCGTCATCTCTCATCCCTCCAATAGCGAGGCAGTAAACAATTGAGTGGGATGGGTATGAAAAATATTGATAGCAACAAGAATATACGGACATGTTAGACATCAACTCGATTTCTACTCTGACTTTTTTGGTGGAAGAATAGTTGAAAGTGCAACCAGGTTCTTGTTCAACATTTGCCTATATCCTCGTTGCTGTCCACGTTTTTCATGTCCTTCCCTCTTAATTGTTTACTGCCTCGCTGTTGAGAAGTTGGAGATGATGTTTCTGGGTGTTTTCGATTTTGACCATTTTAACCCCGCAGTACCAATACCGAACCCTTATTTTAACTCAGTATTTATGTTCTATACTACTTTTCGTATTGAAAGAATAAAATGAGTTTAAATTTTGCGATAGCTTCATTTTTTAAGATCGCTAAAATCTCTAGGTGCGACTATGCCTTGAAATTAGACCGGGACAGTCTTTTCACTAATTGTTTATAATCATTTCGCTCTTCCTTAACAGTCAGTTCGGTGTTTTTCAGTGGTTGTGGTTTCTGTTATTCTTGAGAAGGCTTATCGATTTTTCTCGTAAATGTTTGTTCTTTTTTTGTGGCTGATTCATATTCGCTAGAGTTTTTGCAACACATATAAATGGCATGTAGCCTTAGTTTTCATCTTTACTATAACTTTCGGAGAGTAGGGTAATTGCACTAACCCAGATTTATAAACCGTTTAACTACAAGTTTGTATTAGTGTTACAGGGTTCTCATCTCAATTAGCGAACTCATACTGTACTGCTCGTAGACGTCCGGCCTACCCTCTTGGACCACTAAGGCGTTAAAGATTTGATTTTTTCCAAATAACTTGATTTATATTTAGCTGCAAATCAGCAGCAAAGCTTGCGCTGGCCATAGAGCTTTGTTTTCACTAATCTTACTAAGGAAGGGACTTAAGGCACAGTGGTCTAAGGCGCCCTGCAATACACATGGGATCGATCTCTGCTCCCAAGCTCACCAAGCCTTCCATACCTCCGGGATCAGCAGATTGGTACCAGACTTCTCTGGAAGGATAGCAGTACTTGCTCGATACATCGGTATGACATCGCGAGTCATTGTAGAGACCAGGCATGCATTCAATTGCCTCCAGTGATGCTTGCCTCCACCAAGTCGAATGCATGGTGCATCCCTCAGAGATTGATCAACGCTGAGAGCTTTATCCGTATCCGTTGTGAAAGGGATTTAAGTGACTCTTCAGTGAAAAATCTTATATAGCACCTGTTTTTTATCAAGTGGGTTACCGTAATAGTTTCATGCGTGAGTTTGAAGATGTTCCTTTAAATCAATAAATATTTACTTTCTATAGGATTATTTATCCATTTGACATATGTTTGTAGTCAAACGTTGTATTAGTTACGAAGTAATCCTTCTATAACACACTGACCCCAACATGTTCAACTCAATGGCCCTTATATGAAATGTTGAGATATTTGCAAAACTCCGGACCACAGGTGTATGCAGTGGGGAACGAACACGCGCTGCTGTCCGGAAGCGTGCGGAGACGAATAGGTTGGCGAAAGAGGTAGACCGCTCTGCGTCCGCATAAAAGAACACCTAGTCGGTAAATCTAAACTTAAACAAAATACTCCACTAGGCGCGCATAGGATGCAAGAACACAACGGAGAAGATTTTGAGGTAGGAGTCACTATCCTTACGCAGGAATCGAAAACATCAGCGCGTAAAACTCTTGAAGCCTTTTGGATCAATGCCAAAAATTCAAAAATGAACCGCAAGGAGGAGTGTCTTGTCATCACGCGTGACCTGGCGCCATACCTCAGGCTGATCCAATGACCTGACATGGACACAGTTATCGACCATGTATTACTTTGTGCGGCGGCTATCCACCAACTAACTTAAATACTTACAACAAATAAACGGTAGGTGTTTGAATGAAGCTGTTTCTTATGCGAATGCAAATCGAATTGTCAAGTTTTATCTGCTGGGGTTGTGAAAGTGTTTGGCTGAGTAGATCACATCTCAATTTGACCTTTCCAGGCTCTGAAGAAGGCGAAACCGCCGAAACGTCAGCAATTGTGTTCTAATAAATTCTATATTAACAACCTCGTGTCTGCTTATTGATGAAAAACATTGAATTATCAATTAATGCCGAGGTTAACAGAAAGTCGGTCATGGGAATTGGTACAGGACTGATCTGGGACGAACTAACTCCTAATTCACGGGTTGTCGGAGAGATTTGACTTGGTAAGAATTCACTGAAATTCATGACGAAAACGAAACGATTCCCAAGAAGTAACGGGAGTCCACATCCAAGGATAACAGTTCGAAGGCTTTGGTGAATGGTGGATGTGAGGAAACGGATAGAGTTTAAGAAGTGCTAGGATCAGCAGATTGTGTTATATATAACGATGGATCATCTAAAAAATATGAACTCTGTGCGGCTGACTTCATTTTCGTCGAAATCGTAGGAAGGCGAGCATTCTATGCGTATGATATTGCCACATGACACTTTTTCTTGTTGGTATTATACAAATCTCAAACTTCAGTATTTAAATCGTTTAAATGTCAAAATGATAGCAATGATAACAACTTCGGGATAACAAGACTCTAAGTGTGAAAACTATAAACACCGAACCGATCAGTCAACGTGGAGACGATATACGGCATTTGGCTGGGTACACATGGGTGAAGCTCACGGTACATACACATAAGTTCAACGGTAAAGAACGAGAGGTTACAGGTATGACATATGCGCTGGTGTGGTTCTTGTCTTAGCCCTGGATGCCATATTTCCAGCATATTACGAAACTGGTGCGCAGCCATTCGAGGACAACTTCGGGAGGAATTTCCTGGCACAAAAGATGAGAATAACTATAGAACAAGTTGTTACTCGAACAGTAATTTAGCAGTCATGTTAGTTATTAATACTGTCTATTGGTTTATGGGGAGCTTAACATTCAAGTCCACAGCATAAGTTGAAGCGAAAGGATGAAGATAGTGACGATAGCAATACAAGTCCAGGTTTAATGTCGTTAATAGTAAGCATTACTAGCACAATAAATGTGAAGGGATATGAAAAAATGGTAATTATTCAGACTAATAAATCCTAAACAACAACGTTGCTGAGATATTTGCAAAACTCCGGACCGCGGGTGTCTATGGTGGGAAACGAACGCGCTATTGTCCTTTC
>UYYA01004391.1:0-113028 GCA_900624975.1 Angiostrongylus costaricensis
AAGAAGGCGAAATTCGCCGAAACGTCAGCTTAATCGTGAACAAAGAACAATAACACCTCGCGTTTGCTCAAAAAAAAAAAAATACGAACAAAATCACAATGTTAACTTTTTCTTTACTACATATTGTAATTTTTCGATTTTATTCTTTTGCGGTTTGGGCTTTCCACATGAATCCCGTTGACGGATGATTGCAGATGGCAAAAGATCGATAGAACTAGATGAGAGACAGGCAAAACGAAGGACTCGGATGGTGTGGTGATGAAGTGCGCTACTCCCCGGTAAGGACAATAGCGCGCGTTCGTTCCCCACCGCATACACCTGCAGTCCGGAGTTTTCCGAATATCTCAGCATCATATACTATTTATATTTCGCAACATACCCTGCCATTAAAAAGAAAAAGGCAGTAAATAAAAGGGTTAAGAATGCGTGAAGGTTTTGCCTCTGAACTTTGTTCATGCGTCAATCACTACTTTTCGCTCGAATGAAATCACCTACATACCGTTGATTTGCTCTGTGCCTTGTGTAGTTGGCCCCTGAAATATTTGTTCTTGCATCTATTGGCTATATTCAAAGTTCGGTTTACGGATAGCTAAAACTTTAATCTGAATATAATTGGGTACGTGGATGGTCTGTCCTCACTGGTTGTGCGGGCTCCAGCAAAATTTCCTTTTTCCGGAATTTTGCTGGCTTAGCCATTATTTCTCCCTGGAGTCTCGAGATCAGCCTGATCAAAGTCTGTCCCAGGTCGTCACCACACCAGGCAGTCGCGTCCCTTGTAGATCAGAGGGAGGTTTGCCACCATGCGACATAGTTTGATACCAGGACGATGGTGGATCTTGGTATTAGTTTACTCTTAGGGGTACTTCGTGATGGAAACGCCGGATTTCTCACCTAGGGAGACCCCACCGAGAGGATGAATCTCACGGTTGTACGTCGCGGTCCAACACCAACACCGAGGAGCATAACCCGACTACGAAGAGGCGCTAAAGCGTTGGGTGGGAAGGATAAGACGCAAATTCGTGACGCGTTGCAAATCTGAATATAGCCTATATTAATTAAAAGTCGAAATATTCTCGATTTATCAGTGCCGCTTCGATTCTTTTTGCTGGAGTTTTATGTTTTTACTGGTTGAGATCGAATGGCGATCAGTATCAGTTCTCTATTGTGCGCAGTACTTTCTCTTTTGAAATTGTTTCGGAAGTGTATACTGTCATGTTTAGGATGGTGGACTTAATTCTGTGTTGCCTTACACCATTGAGCGCTCAAATGCTTCTTAACGAGAAAACAATTGATTGTCAACGGAAAGCTATCCATTTTGCTGCTATTAGTGGGCAGCCATGTCAACTCAATGTTCTTCTTAAACACGGTAGTGTGTCGAACTCTTCAATTCCAAATGGTTGTTGTAGTGTTTAATTAAACATTAAAAGCGATCATGAATGGAAGTGATCAACGAATGTATATGTATATACATGCATATGTACATGTAGATATACATAAATCGTGCGCGTGTGGCACAGTGATCGGAGGCGCTCTGAAGTACACCTGGGATCGATCCTCGCGCCCCAGGCTCACCCAGCCTTTAATCCCTCCGGGTTTGGCAAGTTGATTTCAGACCATATGCATTCAATCGCCCGATACGTAATGAGGTCGAATTCGTGGCCCATCCTCAGGAATTGATCAACGCCAAGAGCTTTATTCTTCTATCCTTTATATATAAATGCGTATAAGGTGTTACTTTTGTTTCTTCTTTTTCTTTTTGAAAGACGTCGTGAAGGTGATGGAGAGTTGGAGCTCCTCCTACATGTCGTTTACTGTTGTATTTTCGTGCTTTCGTCTAGGTACGAACACTAACGATTTCGACCAGTCTAAACAAGCACCAATACATTATCTCGTTGAACGGAACAATGTTCTCATGGTTAGTAAGTCACTGTTTTAAAATCTTAGAACCCTAGTGGTGGACGAGCTTTTTGTCGTTCCAAATATAACTCGAGTCTCCGAAGTTTCCAGGTACGCCAGCTTATGTGGTATGGCGCTGATTTGTCTTTAGTAGAACCATCTACTTCAAGAATTCCATCCGAGCTTTATAACGTAGATAACGGAGAGGTGAGTTCATTCTTAGGCAAGTATTTTTCTCAGACCAAAGTCTAAGAAACGTAGAGGAGATTGTGAAATAAACGTCATCGTGACATTGTTTTCGTGAATTATGGTTTTCGCACATTTTTCTTATTTTTTTAATAAACCGAAATCATATATTTTACGAATCATAGTATTTCTTTCATTTTGATTCCTTTCCTCACATTCGTGTCCACGGTGATCGTCGGGTTTTTGTTTGCGTTCGCAAGTCCATAAGATTTTTTTGTCTTCTCTGTGAATGCCGTTGGATACTGATCGAGAAGTTTTCTCCGTAATTCTACGATTTCGTGAAATGGCGTTTTCTGTGGCTTTTTCATCTGTATCACTTATGATTGCGATGGCCGTCGAGTGGCTCAAGTAGGCGGTGCCAGTAAATTTTCCGCTTGTCCCCGCTCTGGGCACTTGCTGAGTGTCATATCTTTTTTTTAATGACTTTCGTGAGAAACACACTTTCGTGTCCAGTGCCAATGTTACCTATAAATATTGCGTAGTTTCATTAGAATAAGTGTTAAAATTGGTGGGTAATGTAGTATGAAGTCCGTAAATGTCCGAATGGAATGAGTTGGATCTTTTCAGCTATAAACTTGTAGTCTTTTATGTGAGTGATGTTCACCTGTTGCGTGGATTCGAACACTTTCATTCGGTTAGTTGTATTGTATCCATCGTCCACGAAAGTGCTACGATTTGTGGATTCTGCTGCAACTTGGGATTTCGTGTTCCTCGTGAGTACCTTTGGAGGTTAGCGGAACGTAATTATCTCTAAGATCTTGGGGTACTTCTGTTGAAGTGTTTCCAGATTTTCACCAAGTTGTTCACGTATATCTTTTTTGTGTTTATATCTATGTAGTTTACATCTCATTGTAATTCTAGCACCATATCGTTATCATATACAGACATTTCTAGTAGTTTATGTTCTGCTTTGATTTGTTTGTTTTTTTTAACGATAGTTTATTACACATCCTCTTTACAACGTTTTTACATCATGTCGATAACCTCCATGAGTTAGATATTTTTATGATTGTCAAAAAAAACTATCTACCATGAGAATTTTTGGTAAATTTATTGCGGATTTGGACGAAAAAAATCTGTTCTTAGCCATGAGACCTTCGGCGACTCTTCATCTTTTGTGCAGAGCAACGCAAGTGTTGTTGCTGATGAGCAGGTTATGAAGTAGATTTGATCAATAGTTACGATTTTTTAGCTTTTGTACCAATAAAAAAGACTTTAGCTGATGAGAAGAGTGCAGAAACGGGAAGAATTTTGAGACACGGGCTATGAATTTAATGTGAACCACAGACGGTAAAAATTCAAGCGTTGTAGCGTACATATTAATGTAGCTTATAAATGAGTAGTGAAAGGTCTAAGTGTTGTTTCATGTTTCTGTGGTGAACTCTAGATCAACTTTTTACACTTGCGATTAGTTATGATGACGCTTAGCCGAGGACATTTCGTCAGAGCGAATGGATGATCCTTGGTATTTGGCTTTTATTGTAATGGAAGGTTCATTTAGTGCAAAGGGTTACGTTGGTGTTTACAGGTAGCTGTACAAAGTGCATAGTATAATAATCCCTAATGGTTCATTGTTAGTAGTGTTTTTCTTCTTTGAATGTATTTCTGGAATTTTAACTGCGAATTCGAAGGTCTTTAGATGTGGGGATTTTTGTATACATCGTATTGATGTTTCCTATGGTTAAGATTTTCCAACACTAAATGCGAGCAAGAGATGCTACAAAGATGGTCTGTCGTCTAAGTAGTTTTATCACCTTTTTCTCCACGTTTTAAAAAATTTTGTCTTCTCTGGTTCTCTTAAAGTGCGAACTGTTGCCACCGTAATTCGAAGCAAAACTTCAAGTCGAGTCTTATTTTAAGTATTCTGTGTTATCAAGGTGATTCATTTTCGTCGTTACCGTTAGTATCACATCTGTGGAATTTGGAATTTCCTTCAAGTTTCCACGAGAGCATTTCTTCGTTATCAATTTATTGTTTTGTTGCCCTATGGCCTATATACGAAGGTGTGTTAGAGAAGCTCTGAAGTACAGATGTCACTGGTTCGACACCAGACCCCAGATTCTCTCCAGCGGGAACAAATTGGTACAGTACTTACACTCGAGGATGCCAGCACTGACTTGATACATCGTTAGGCCACCGCAAGTCGTTGAATTAACCAAATATTCATTTAATTACCTTTATGATGCTACGAATGGAGTGCTATGCATTTCGCATCCTTCAGGATGGGAAGCTTTGTTAAGCTTTATAGTATGGCTATATTCTTTTTTAACTCGGAAAGCGTATCGTCAACAAGTAATGCGAAATTTGAGAACTTATTGCATATGTTTTGAGTATTAGATCATTATCATTATTATTTGTTTAGGTGTGCTCGTACATACAAACAAGGATGAACGCTTTAGAACGTATTATGGCGACCTGGTTAAAGGCTATTTGTGCAGGTGTTTGTAGTAACATAATGTTGTAACTTGGTTTAGAGTTTTTCATTAAGTATTTCGTTCCAGTTTCGGCTTTACTTCATGTGTCTTACCACTCCTACACATATCTTTGCAAAATTGTAATAAAAAACTGGGCGCATATAGCGCAGTGGTCGGAGCTGCCCTGCGACAACCATGTGGGATCGATCCCCGCGTCCCAGGTTCACCAAGCCTACCATTCACCGGAGTCGGTAAATTGGTACCAGCCTTCTCTGGGAGGATAGCAGCACTGATTCAATACATCGTTTGGCCACAGTGAATCATTGTAAATGCCAGATGCATTCAATCGCTTCCAAACGATGCTTGATGAGACCGAATGCACGGCGCATCTCTCAGGGATTGGTAAACGCCGAGAGCTCTGTCCTTTTTATCCTTTATTTTTGCAAAAATGAGTTCACCTGTTTGTTTACTTCTTGTGGTATAGATTCCTGTGTGTGGTTTACTTTTTTAAAAATATATGTGTTTTCCACTGCAATGTTTTCATGTCTGACAGGGAAACTCCAACTTCGTGATGCAGTTACCACTTTACATAGTATTCGTTTTCTTCAGTATGGTGAAGATAGTCGGCGTGACGAAACAGTAAGGATTACAATTTTCCTCTCCATTTATGCTCTATGATTTCGCTTGCTCATCCTGTTTTTTGCAGCAGAAACTACTGTTAAGTCTGAGAAAGGATGTCGTGAAGACGTTATCTGACGATGAGCAGCTGGTAGGTTATGATTTAGTTTAAATATGTTGTACGTGTTGTGATCCTAGTATTTCAGGTGGTCTTTATGTTGCCTGTTGCGTTTACACCTCAAGATTGTTTAATGCCGCCGGGATACCCACATATTGTTAGAACAGAGATGTGCGAAACAGTGTTTTCCGACTTTAAGCAACCTATATCTCTCATGCAAACACCGACGTCAGTACTTTCATAATACCTTCGTTTTTCTTTGGTTACAGTTAGTTTTTGCAATTTGAACCATACCTTTTTAATAGTGGATTTCTGGTCATTAACTGATCGGCTATGTTTCTATTTTTACACTGAAAAAAGGTGGTCCTTTATGACATTTATGCTCTTCAGAAATTCGTAGGTTACATTCGCTGTTTAACATATTATTTTAGCCGAGACAACTTTGCGAAACTCCGGACCGCAGGTGTCTGTGATGGGGATAGAGCACGCTTTTACCTTTCCCGAGAGCTAACGCATTCACCACCACACCATACGAAACAAAGTACTCGTGTGGTATGGTGGTGAACGCGTTAGCCTCCTGAAAGAATAATAGCGTGTTCGATCTCCAGCACTATTGTGAGTATATTTCACATCACATCCTGCCATAAAAAGAATGGGCAGTGAATAGAAAAGTGACTACATTGCGACAATTTTTCTCTTCGGCTCACTTTAAAATCTCAAAAAAAATGAAACGGTTGTTAATCGTTACATGTGTAAAGCGTTGTTCATAGAAGTGAAATCTGCCAGTTGTATGATTAGCGTAGATAACTTTGCTTAGATAAATTAAATATTTATTGCATGTAGAGATCGTCGTAACGTAAAATTCCGTGTGCTTGGAAAATATGCGTATTAATCCGCAGAAAATATCCCAAGATCACAGTTTCTTAAAGTGTGCCTCATACTGGCTGCCACTGTTTGTTAGGGACGCTACCGCATAGATTCATAACCATGTTTGAGTAAAACAACACAATGTCGTCGCTTTTTATTTACTGCCTATATTCTTTTCCTTCAATATCAATTTGTTTTGCAAGGATCTCAGCATCATCATAGTTATACTTGACATAATACGCTGCCATGAAAAAAAGGTTGATAACACGGCTGAGAGAAAGGTGAAGAGAAAAACACATGGAGTGTTGGTGAACGCGTTAGCTAATGGAAAGTGATAGCGTGTTCCGTCTCCACCGCACACACCTGTGGTCCCGAATTTTGCAAACATCTCACATCATTGTAGTTAAAGCAACACATTTTGTTCAGCTTACGTGTGACCACCAATCCAACTCACTTCCAAGTGTATTCTTTGGTACCACTCTTCCGAGAAGTGCATAATGGATATCTATATGCATGGCGAATTCCGTGCAAAATACCACAGTGTGGTGGTGAGTCTGATGTTTCGTTCTGCAACAAAGAACGACTATTATTTGTTCATTCGTCGTCGCCTTCTTTTTCTTTATAGATTTTGTATCGTTGTACTACACACTGCAATCAGTGGAAACTTCAAAAATCGACTTGCTAGTTGCTCGGCAGTCAATGCTTTTTGTGCAGATCTTCTCTGTAAAAACGGGTTCGACACGCAACAAACAAAAGTTGGAATGATCGGGTGCGCTTGGAGTTTACTAGTATCGTATCGTTTCCATGGTCGTTCTTGGGAGACTGTTCAGTTTAGAGTTGTTTATCGATATTTATAAATGTACGACGTATTCGTTTTCCAGTGTTTTGTTGTTTTATTACAATGAACTTCATAACTATGAATTGCGACTAGGTGATTTATTCTCTAAGGTAGTTTGAGAGCCCATGGCTATAATTTAAGGTCATGGACCTCAGTACGATGTTGTTGAAGAAAAGTCAGGTAATTTTTGGTCAGGGTTACGAAAATGAGGTGCTGATGAATTCAGTCAGGAATGCGTTTTCGTAAGTATCTTATAAAAAGAAAAAGTTGAATTTATGTTAAACCAGTGTGGTGTTGCATGCTCAATCCCCAACAGTGTTGATGTTTACCTTTTGTCTGACCCTTAAATTTTCATTCCCTATGTTTACCCTTTCGAAATATTCTTTCTTAAGTTTCTCTTAAACTAAACATTGGGATGGTTTTCTTCCGAATAGGTAAAAGAATAAACCATGAAGAAGTTAATATTACATCTAGGTGTAGAGAGTGGTTGGTTGAAGCGTGCTTAGTCCAGCCAACACCTTCACTATTACTTGTCCTTTTTTCTATTAGTATGTTATGCAGTGTAGTTTCTATTCATATGGTCTACACAATCCAGATGATAACAAAATCCCATGGGCCGTTTTTGTATAGAACCTTATGTTTTCATTCATAAGGGGTCTTTGTAACCTCTTCAGTTTTTTCTACATTCTTCTATAGTTATCTCAAAGTATTTTCTTATTTTCATTCTCCTATAACTTTAGCGAAAAGGTTTCTTGCGTGTAGTATGTGATCGTACTGCGGTTTTTTTGACAAGCACCGGTCTTCATTTTTGTGACGACAAGACGAATTCTGACTCTTTAACATTCTGTTCATCCTATTTCTGTTCTTCGTAAACGTTTATGCGTTCCTTCTATGACTTCTCTATGATTGTCTCGCTCTGGAGCTCTAAACGTAATCGGTTATCGACGGAAACCATTGATTTTTGGTGATTTATATATTTTCTGGTATTATAACCTCTTTAGAATACTTGAAGTTGACTTTCCATTTCTCGTTAACCTTGTTAAGTCTTTGAAGAAGAAGTATTAATTCTCTGAAACGGTACAGCCAAGTTAAGTTCTAGGAAATGCTATAGTGTTTTGATTGAAGAATTGGCGTAGACATAGTGTTTCTTCGTTTACATTGTATTCTGTTCGTAATTTTGCTGCTTTCTTTTCATCCTTCGAAGAACTACGTGTGTTGTTGGATTCTTGTCCTAGTAAAATTTTGTGTCACCATGAAATGTTTTGCGTTATGATGTATAACTTTTTATCTACTGCCCCTATTTTTTCACCGTAGGGTATTTGGTGAAATACAGCTATAATATGCTGAGATATTTGTAAAATTTGAACCCTAGGCCGGATCGAACCGCGATAACCCTTTCCGGGGAGTCCACGTGTACGCATGGCGCCACTTAAGTCCTCGTTTTGCCTTACTCTCCTCCACAATTGGCTATCACCCTTCAACGGAAGTCACCACGGGAAGTAATCGCGGTTCGATCTTACCTGGAGTCCAAATTTTGCAAATATCTTAGCATGGTTGCCTTGTGTTGTAGTTGATTAGTGGGCTATTATGCTGACAGGTGCACGTTTTTTTATTGGTTTAATACACTATGGTTTGTAGAAAAAAACAGTGAAAGGTTCCTAAATAGAAAAACCAGAGAACTCAGCCGTTGAGTTCGTGTGCACACTGTTCTTCTTTCTTACTGCATTGAATTTAGGAGTACCACATTCGCGAAAAATAGTGGTAATTTGTTTTCAGGAAATACGCCTGAAATAGTGTAAATATTAAAATGCAGGTGGAGATCATCGTGTTGTCAGAGTTGGTTACGTTCCACTGGTTTAAATCGTGGACAAAACGGCTGCTAGGTTGTTCTCATTATAAGGGTGAGGTAACATGGTGTGTTTTTCTCACCTCTTCACAATGAGCCATCACAACAGTGTCAGTAGTTTCCTGTTCTGCGCTTGACAATCCGTGAAAGGTAGTATTGAAAGGATATTATGGTACCGTTCTTTTTACTGGCAAGACTTGGTTGCGTCTTCCGATTATCGACACCTTTGTATGCGACAGCGTTTAAGGTTTCCAATTCAATAACTTTGAGAGCGCTGGATTTCTTTCTTATTTTCTGCAGACATTAAAATACTGTTGGATCATCCCTGCAACGGTCGTTTTAAAGTGTTAACTGTGTTTTTATTCTACTTCTTTAGCGATGCATTTTGCAAGATATTAAAGGAAGATTAGTGCAGGCAAAAAGTTATGCTCGTAACCTATTGTATTATGTTGTCGCTTATCCTCAGCAGGAAGATCTATGAAGGCAAAAAACTAGACGGATAGCGGTGTATTCTTTCCCCACTTCGCTCGGTCTTCTATGCTTCTATGTGTCGCCGTACCATTGGTTTCCTTTTGATTAGCGCTTAGAACTCGGAGTAAAGCTGATGAAAAACAACAAGTTAGCTCTCAACTGGACTAGTTAAAATAGCTGAAAATATGACTTCTGTCATAGGCTGTCATGAGCTATACTTTTGTCGTCAGTTGAACATAAAATTGTTGGCACCATGCACTTGATGTGATATGGAGGAAGCGACAGGACGGCAGAACTTGCACGTATAGACATACAAATATATACATACAAAATGGACATATACAAGGATAAAGGATAAAGCTCTCGACGTTGATCAGTCTCTGAGGGAGGGTGCCATGCATTCGAATTCATTAAGTATCGTTAGAGGTGACTCAATGCGTATCTGGACTCGTGGTGGCCTACCGATGTATCAAGCCAGTGCTGGTATCTTCCTAAACTAATCGGGAACCAATTTGCCGACCCTGAAGGGCTGAAGGGCTTGGTGGGCGCAAGGATCGATTCCACGTTCGTGAGAGGTGTCGCAGTGGCGCCTCCAACAACTGCGCCGCACGCGCCCTAAGTCTTCCTTAGTTCACCTTTTTCAGCAATTTTAAATGAAAGAATTTCATTAGATAAATGTTTCCCCACCAGTTCCTACTTGTTTTTTTTTTGTTGTTTAAAGAATGAACATATGATGGTTGAAGGATCATGCAATTCATCGACAACACGTGGTGGGAAACCACCGTCAAGCCTCTCCTAGAGGTAATCAGCGCTAGCACACCCACGTATTAACATCGTAGTTCGTAAATTTCTTCGCCCAAGGCTGAGCTCTAGATGAAATTCATGAGGTTAATCATCCAGGTATTGTTAGTGAGGAGGAACTACAGTGCACGAGGATGAGTAATGTGCTTTTCTCACGCTAAAATCGCGGTCTGAGATATAATATTCTAGAAGACCCGGGAGTCTGAGATATTGTATAGGATCACGCGTGGTTCATTTTTGGATTTCTGGAATATGACCAAAATGTTTCGACGGTATTGTGTGCCGATGTTTTGCATTCTTGTACGAGGTCAGTAGCTTCTACTTCAAAATCTTCCACGTTATGTCTGTTTCCTAGGAGTGCGTACTGGAGTGTTCTATCTGAATCCATGTTTCCCATCTACGTGCTCTTTTATAAGGGCGCTTAGGTCTACCCATTTCGGTAACGTTCTACTACCCACACGCTTTACAAGATATTAGGTACACCGTATTCGAACTCATGCATCCACCGTTATCTATTGTTAGGGCAAATTATGCAGTTTTTCGTTTTACACAGACGGTCATATAGGCAGTTATGAACTAGCTCTAAAAACCGTGATCTCGGTATAAATAATCAGTATTTTCTTGAGTTGTTGAACTAACACGAGGTTAGTAAATAGTTTTATTCGGCTGCCTTGATGTCCTTGTCTTCTTCAGAACCGAGTCAATTATAAACAGTTGTTCTTGTGTGGGTTTTCGTCATCGCACCGAGTTCAAATCTAGTGATGTGGAGCACCGCTGGAATCAAATATTACCACTCGATAGTTCTCTTTTCATACAGGATAAATGTTTTTCCATTTCTGGTATTTAATATGGTATGCTCTTCTGTGGTTACTTCATCTTGTGGAATTCGGTGTTATATTTGCTGGCACATTGCATAGCAATAGTTCTAAAGGCCAACTTTCATTTAACCTCTCATTTGACTCGATGCGACAACGACCAGCTGTGGACCATCGACTCGGCTCAGTCCGGCACTAAAGAAGACGAATACTGCGAAACATTAGGTCAATAAAACTATTTGCTTTTCTCGTGTTATCTCAGAGATGATAAAGAGTAAAGCAAGTGTTGGTTACGAACTAGATGGTATCGTGGAGTGTTCGGTGGTATTGCAATCACTGTCACCGATTTCTCTAGACCGGCCCTTTTTAACTGCGTTTTTTAGTTTTGCTTATTTTGTTGGAAAGGAAGAGCGGGATAAACGAGACCTTATTGTCGCTATACTTATCTCATAGGGTCGTACTTTTTTCCTTTTCTCTTTCTTTGTTCCCTCTTTCCTCTAATTTAGGTTTCGGGTTTTTATGTTGATGTTATGGAAGTATTTGGCTAACTAGATTGTAATCAACTTCTTTTCAAGCTCAGAAGTCGAAATCTACCGAAGCGCATATCCTAAACATTGCAGATAAATATTACAGTAACGACCTCGTGTTTGCCCATCAAGAAAACAGTGAGTTGTTTATTTTTTTTATTTAGTACGAACCGTCCTAAGTAGTCCACATAAATCGGTAGCAGTTCACATCTACCGTGCGAGTCCCAACACATCCTGCCTTCGATTCGTTTTCTCGCAGCCGTTATTTACGAACGTCTTCGGACATTTTACGTGTCGATGCTGCTTGAGGATTTCTGGGATACCCAAGCTATAGCACTGCATTAAAAGCTACTGCAATGTGTATTATGTTCACATACAAAAATACCTGACAGTGAGTAACACAGCATAAGACTATTTCGTTAATCACGACCGTTTATTTGGACATATATGCATGTACTATAAAAGCTCACGAATCCAGTTAGATAAGTGATTCACACATGATTAGTTGTGAAGCTGCGCGGCCTCCCCAAATGGTAGAAGTTGAAGTAAACGTGGGCAAAAACGACCTTATGCGTTCCTTCGACGTAGATGGATTCAGATTCGGAGAATGGATGCTTTTTTTGCTTCGATGATTTGCCACATACGTTCACTGTTGAACAAACATCTTTTTGCAGGCATGATTGAGCGCATTTGTGCATATTCAGGTCTTATTTTGCAAGTCAATTTAGTGAGTAGCCTGCAATGAATTCATTGATTGCGAAGTACACCGAGGCTGATTAGGAGGTGGCTCCGAAAATTAAGTTCCATACGTACTCTGTCAGGACCCGGTAAGCTACCCAAGAGTACATCCGGCCCATGAGCAAGAATGCGTCGGGTTAACGCTCGGTATCAATCTCCAAACAATTTAAAGTGAATGCATCTCATTTTCGCAATTGCGGTAAGAATCAATTTGTAGAATGATTCGGATTAGCTGAAAATAATTAGGGTTCATTCTATGATACCTACATCTGGAGTGACCATAGTAATGACCTCTGTCCTGTGGTGCTCACACAATAACATTAGAATCCTTAGTGAGGACTTTACGATTTAAACTGGAAAGATTAAGGACGGTGTCGTAGGAATTGCGAAAACGAGAGAACGGTATGCATTTATGTAGGAAAGTATGTTACCGAAGAAGAACTGTCCTTCGTTGCACGTGACAATAGATAAATCCACGGCGTTGGTGTCTTCGTCAACATAAGTTTGCCCATGAGTTTTTTTGAGCAACTAACAACCCGAATCGAACACCTGCGCTTTAGGAGGTGTGCAACAATATCGACTTTGACAGGTTTTGTAAAGGTCACTGTTGGCAACTTCAATGCTATGATTGAAACCAGGCGAACGTTTGAAAGAGAGCACATCGACACCTATGGATAAAAATGAATCGTACAGCACGAGTGTTGTCTAAATTTACCATGACCGAAACCATCATGAAAGTTCACGATTCCAGAACTCCAATTATTAATTCTTATTAATTCTTGACGCAGTAGTCTCCCAATGGAGAATGCTATGATGAAGAGGACCAAATCATATTCAGCTGAAAATTCTAATCGATGTTAGTCTTAAATCTTAGCAAGGATCCGATCTTTATCCTATCCGCTTAAAATCCCATTTTGGAAAGGTAGAAGACGGCAGAATTCAACAAAAAAAGCGAAATTCCAAAACAATCGTGAACTGGGGCTTGTTCGGAATATTAGCCGGCTTCTAAGAAGATGCCGTTATTCGCAACATTTGTAATGAATACAGCCGCGTCATTCAATACCTTCACGTTGGTGGTAAAGAAAAAACGCGGACTTCCGATACGGCAGCGTGGAATTCCACGAACCTTAGCTAACAGTCACTGCTTCCAGAAAAGGAATGGATAAAACATATGCAGAGGAGTGTTGGCACTTTAGGCTGTATTATGGCAACACGGCTAAAAGACTATTTGTGCACGCTGGTAATTTTGGTGGAGATGTCTTTTCTCGTGTTTCATCTGGATTTCCGCTTCACTTCGCGCTGTTTACCATTATCACATTTTTCTTCGTGAAGCCGTATTTGCTTTTTCCTATGTTTCTTACAGTTTCACTTTCAATTGCGGTTGATTTTTTTGAAAATGTACACTTTCTACTGTAGTTTTCCCATGTGGTGGAAAACACCAATTTCATAGGGCACTTTGCGCTTTGCATTCATTCGTACACTGTATGAGAGAGGCAAAACGAGGGAACCGCATGGTGTGGTGGTGAACGCGTTACTCCCCGGAAAGGACAATAGCGTGTTCGTTCTCCACCGCAGACACTTTCGGTCTGTATTTTTACAAATATCTCAGCAACGTTGTGGTTGTATCTCAGCATCATTGAAGTTAAAATATTACCATTCTATAAAGACACTAATAAAGAGAGAGATTCAGTAATGCGATACCGTTTCAATGAATTGTCACCCTCGAGAATATTATATGGGAACTGGAATCCAATGACATAGGAGTGGAAGTTGATGGTTTAAAACTAATCAGCTTCACTTTGTCGACACTATTGTTCTTAAAGCACCAAACACTAGCGAAACGGGACCAATAAAAGGAGATTTCGTCAGTACCTATACGAATACTGGTCTCCGAATGAATCTTACGAAGACGGTATTCATGGAGAAAGGGTTTGTTTCTGATGCAACATTCGCGCTAAATTGAATGAATATCTCCGAATGCTGCACCTATGAGTATATGGGTCGAAAAATTAGAATGGTGAGCGATTCCATTCAAGAGCTGGACTGGAAGAAGCGAACTGTTTGTGGAGGTACACAAATTATCAAGGATGTAGTGTAGTGGACGAAAACACTTGCAAGTCGGATGTCGGAGATCACTAAGCGCTCGCGAATTTCACTGTGTTTCGAAATCAAGTGTAAATTAGTCACCACCACGGGCAGTTGGAATCCTTGTGGATCAGAGAGAGATTTACCACCATGTGACTTTCATACGAGGATGGTGGTGGTTCCCGGTATTGGTTTACTCTTAGCTAGGCCTTCTGATGGAAACGCCGGACTCCTCAACTTGGGAGATCCTGCCGTGGGGACGAATCACGCGGCTGTACATCGCAGTTCGACACCCAGGAACACCTCCCAACCACGATGAGGCGGTAAACCGTTGGGAGGTTGCAAAATTGTCCTAGACAAAGTGTTTCTTTGTTTATTTTATATTTTGTGCGCAGTTTTGATGCTTTCTCTTCATCTATCGAAAGACTACTTGATACGTGAACGGCCCGTGTTCCCGGATTCTTGTCCTCGTAAAATGTCTTTCAATATAAATGTGTCGTTTTCTTTTTCAGCAGTCGTGAGGTTGTTATACAGCACACATTTACTTCCGTACAAAACGAACACATGCAACACAACGATATTTTGCGTTTCGCCAATATCGTCTTCTTCAGAGCCTGGAAGGGTACAATGATGCGTAATTTACTAGGTGAAACGCTTCAACAGCACAGACAGAAGAATAAATCTTCCTTGAATCTTCAATCTTTTCAGTTTTCTGTTTGATCTGTTGAAGCGTATGACCTAATGAATTACGTATCAGTGTACCCTTCGCTGGGGAGAAGGCGATACTGCCGAAACGTCAGCTGCTGTTGTTTTGTGTGTTCTTTTTGTACGGAATTAAACCTGTGCTGTATAAGAACCTCGCGATTGCTGGAAAAGAAAACGACACATTGTAATCCAATGTCGAGGTCAATAGAAAGCCGATCATTTGTTATAGCTTACTAGCAGTTTATTGTGCTGATGGATATAGTTCCTAGAGGAATGTAGTACAGCTTGCTTTATAAACAAACGGTGAAAAACGTTTAGACACGAAAGTCACAGCAGTCATTCACCGAAGTCATATTTGAATGTGTCGTCCATTACTGCTTTTTCTATTATTTTGAAGTCGATGATGGCACGTTCGCGACAAATGGTTGTGTTGTTATTCATAAACATACCTGAAATTGAATTAAAATTAATATACAGTTGCATTCAATTTGTTTGGTGTTGCAGTATTGTTTCAGTTCGAAAACAAAGGATAAAGCGTCCGGCGTTCATTAACCCTGAGGGATGTGCCATGTATTCGACTCTATTCGCATCATCATAAAAGTGAATGAATACGTATATCTAGGCAGTACAATGACTTGCAGTGGCTTAACGATGAATCAATGGACTACTGCTGGCCTTCCAGGAAATTCTGGTACTAATTCACCGACCCCGGAGAGATGAAGATTTAGTGAACCGAGGCGCGGGTCGAACCATATTGACCGACCTTGTGTGTAAGCCAGTGTACCAGCCGTAACACTACACTAGTTCGTGCGATTTAGTAAAGAATGGAAAAAACTCCTCAAGATTAGTCCGAAAACTGCGTTCATGCTGCATGTTGTTTTGATTTTCAGTCACCGAAGTCGCGTGTGGAAGTTACCTCGTGGGCTCCGATTATTTGAAGGAGAACAGCAGCATGAGATTTCTTGTTGAGGTCCTCGCGAACGAATGCGGCAATCGGGTCGATAGTTTTTTTGATGTGCCCTTGATAAGCCGTTAAAGGTAGTTTTGTACGGCGTGTGTTTTCTATAAGCGTGAACGGCCCATCTGATTATCGACACGTTCGTTTCCAGCAACACATCCGGTTCACTATCATACGAACAAGTCGGAAAACTCTGGATTTTCCTTTATGGAATAAACGTTGTTGTGTCAACCTCGCTATCTCGGTCATCCTGACCACATTTCATCCTATTTATTTAGAGTCCTTTTTTCTGGAACAACCATGAACTCGGGAGCAAAAACGTAGGAGTACAGTTAGGTGCTCCTTTCTGCCTTACAACGCCCTCTTTTTTTTGTAACGTCACCTTCGTTTTTTTCCAGTTTAGCCGTAAAGATTATTCATTTTTGCACGAATTCCGAACACGAATATACTCACGTGGCGTTGTAAAATATTCAGTATATGAAGAATCCGTCTTTATGGACATCTTTCTCTACTTCCATTCCAGCTGTCGAAATTAGTCAGCAATCATTCAACGTGGCTTATAGCTATGTTGTGGGAGCAATTTTTAGAAAGCGAAGATTATGTAGTTAACGACCATCGAATTTTCCTGACATGCTCCACTATTCTAATTTTTGAACGACGTCGTAGTCATATTGACGAGGTCTTCTTCATGAAGTTTTTACACAAATTATCAAGGATATTCGCGTGCTAGGTAATGACCACTTATTTCCTAGGCTTTGATGGCATGGTTCGTACTTTTACTATTTTATTTTTTTCTTGTATCATTCGGCACATATATTGTGTGGATACCAGCAATTCTTCACCTGTCCCGCTTCCTCACCTGCATCACTCACGACGGTCTTCGGTTGTGCTAGTGGATTCGGCTGCTGATTGAGAATTTTAGTGTTCTCTGAGAATTTCATTTCATAGTGGTTGACTATACTGCATGTAGAATCCTGTCGCACCAGACGCGTTTCCAGTCTTCAGCACAGACAGTAACCAGCTTTCGCGGCAAAGAGAGCTTCTCGGGCAAAAAGAGATGAGAGGCTTGGTTGCCTCAGAACGTAGTTAAACCAGGCCCTTGAGCGTATTATTGGATGGCACTTATACCACTGCGCAACGCACAACTACCTTTATTTCGATGTTAGCAGAAACAAGGCATTGTTCAAATATATTGTGGGACGTAGCAATATTGTCCGCTCTTGTAATCCTTCAGTAAGCTTCACAACTCTGTGAATGTGGTTTAATTGTGATGACTTTTATGCACGGTGATGAACTCGCAAATGCTGGAATGATCCACTAACTAGTATACAGATAAAATTCGCCTTCTTTCCTTTTATAAATATCCCATATTCGTGCTCTAGGAGAGCACTCAAACTTTAAGTCCTAAACAGACCGATCATATTATCAAAGAACCCATTGACACTGGACCTCACAGTAACTTCTTAAATGTGGTGAATGAAAGAATTTGGTTAGCACGTCGATTGGAATCACAAACAGAATGCTCGGACATGAATAGTAACGTGTGGAAACATTCGGAAATTGGAGGACTCATGTTTATAGCAGCAATGGAGTATAGAATAACAGAGACGGGAAAGTTCTTATGTTAACTCTTTTTCCATGTGTTCATTAGAAATGATAACCATAATGCTTATTTCATATAAACATGACGTAATAGTGATATTCAATTGCTTATTAATGCTTTATTGGTCAAGTTAAATGAGCTATTGATTTTTTCTGTTGGATCGTCCAGTAGAACCTACGGTTTGCTTTGCTCACTCACTCAAAGTTTCTTACAAGTTATTAAGAAGATGGTAGCCTTTCGCGCATGAACTCGTGCGTAATATCGGTGTTGTATCGGCTTTCAATTGGACACAAAAATATAATAGACAAACTATCTAGGGCGCAAATAGTCAAAAGAATATGCGTTGGGGGCAATGCAAGCCATCACACATGTGATAGTCATTTATCTGAAAAGGAAAATCCCACCAATGAGTAGTACGATGCGCCGTTTTTTAGACTAGGTTTTTTAAATTTTAAGAGAAGAAACATTCAGGTAAACAAATGACTGATCACCTAAGTTATGTGCTTTTTTGCTAACTATACATTTATATTGTAGAAGATGGGTATAGGAAAGGTTTTCCGCCCCACACTCCCAGTCTCGTATGCAGAAATCCACGCTGGTGAAAAATCGCCTAGAATTCTACACTCTGAAGTTCAAGTTGCGATAAAAACATGAATAGAGGCGTAGCTCTACGAGTCGATAATACCACCGCCAATTTCCTTTGAGTTGGCAGCCGTAAGTTACACGTGCTTATACCATCTTTACCTTATTTTCAAGAAAGAAAATCATAGACCAGCGGAGGACGTCGCTCACGCTCATCCTACCGAAGGAGGGTGACTGGAGGCATCTTTATAATTATCTTCTGACGTGCTTGTTGACTGAACTTCACAAGTTTTCCACGAAGACTATCCATTTAGCCATATGGGAAACATTGGATGAGCTACAACTACTAAAAGCTACTACAACTTGATCAAGCAGGATTCTGACAGGGATTCTGCTGCATAGGTCATACCTAAATCGTGTCCAAGGTCTCAAGGTGAAGTTTGCGGAAAATACCACCTGACTCTAATGCTAACTTTTGTCGACGACGAGAAAGCGTTCGACAGCGTTGAAACGAATGCAATCCTATCAGCACTCGTCAACCAAGAAGTGGACGCGTTCTATATACGAAAACTAGCTGAATGTTATTGGAACTACAGCACAAATTCACAGCTTCTTCATCGACCCTTCATTCTACCTAAAGAAAAAGGGTTTCGACAAGGTTACACAATATAGCCAGTGCTGTTTACTATCCCATTGTAGTGGATAATAAAGTCGCTCCACTAGGATGAGAATGGTATTCGTGTTGATGGAAAATTGCTGTCAAATCTTAGTTTCGCCGCGGTTATCATCATCCTTTCCAGAAGAAACAACGAAGCAGAGACGATGGTAAATGATCTTAGCAAGGTGGGAAAATTATTGCGGAAATCCAGTTAACGAAGAACCCAAGGCGCGAAAGCAGACTAGATGGTTCTGTGATTATAGAGAACAGTTTGTACTTGTGCCTTGGTCGTTCAACGAATATGGAGAACAACAAAAACGATTGGATAGAAGGGCGGCAGCATGTGACCACATTTGAGCCTTTCAAAGAGGCCACCGACCCACTAAAGGATCCGAAAATTCGCTCTCACCTTTTTAATTCATTTGTCAGGACTCTGTTATCCATCAGATGGATGTTTCGTAACAAAGGTCAAACAGCTGTACTCGTAGCGGCAGTTGTTTTACAAATCACCATATAAAACCCACACCAGCCACTATATTCGACTAAAGCCACCAATATAAAACGACGATCGCGAGGCAAAGGAAAAACAAATGGAAAATGTCCTCTGGTCCGCACAACTCGTGAGGATGGTCTCTCCAAGTTCACATTCAGAGTGCTGGGAGAATAGGCTACACATGATTTCACAGGTTCAAAGTGGTGGATTTTGATAACAGTAAATGAGGGGTAAGTCAAGCACAACCGCCGTCGTTGCATGAAAAAGTTCCAGATATAATAGTGAGTCAGCTGTGTCATCTATCGTGCCGTTGGTTGCAGTGTGACTCGAGCGGGCGCCAATAGGTGTTTAATTCATCCCTGTTACGTGCGAAGTAGTCTAGTGAGTTCTGCTCTCTGTGTAGTTTGCTTTGAGTACCATATTTTTCTTCTAAGCTTTTTGAGCGAAGCTGAAACCATCGGATCGTTGGTCTCCTTTGTGCGGATTTGATATCCCAAGTAATAGCGACTGGAAAAAAAACAGTCCTTTGCAACTTGCTTTATAGTTAAACGAACATATCTTCTGTCTGTAGGTTGAGCGAACCTATGCACTTTGTGAAAGCGATCGGTTAGTCAGGTTTTAATGACTGATTTGAAATGAACTCCAAGCACAACATAACCTCAGCATAACTAAGATTGTCATTCAGCAGCAAGACTTTAAGGTTCTTCACTAGTCACTGCACTTCTCAGATTCCGCACAACGCCGTTTCCACTCTTTCCACTCGCTTTCGAATGCGCTTCGTAGAGTTACATTGAATAACAATGAAGAGTTGCGCAACTGTTTCAAAAATAAATTCGCATCGAAAGATCAGGTTTTTTCGTCAACGTAGAATTGAGAAATTGCCATGTTGTTGGGTGAAGGAGACGAATTATAAGTCGGAATACGCTATTGACTGATTACATATGAATGTTATTCGATGAAGTAGACAACATTCTATTGACAGGGGTGATATGAGTTAGTGTACAATCAATAGCAAAGGCTAGACTTCTTGCTCAGCAATAGCGGGGTTGTAATACAGCATACGTTTATTTTCGTACAAAATACAGTAGAAAGTCGATCCTGGGAAAGACTTCTCTTAGACTTACAGAAATTCCATGTGACATTCAATCCGTTGTCGGCATAGTCGAGACATTCCGCTGTTCGTTGCTTGCAATTCGTCTTTTTCAGCTTTTTGTCGCATTTTTGCTTGTAGAGGTCGCAAAGTTCTCTCTGAAATGGAAATAGTTACGAATAGAAATGTATGGTAGTATAAGTGTTTTGCTTTCATGCGCCTCATTTAACTTCGTCCCGTTTTTTCCTCTACTTTTTCTGTGCAATAGTCTTCATTTTGTTATCCTATGAGCCTAGGTGTTCATAAGTAGCAGTCCGCTCCAACGCTCACATAGTAGATGGTTATTGGCAACGACCTAGTCTAATCCCAATGATATGGGATTTGAACGAGTCTGTCGACCTCTTACTTGCAACCAAGTAGGTTCCGTAGCACTTTTGGTCGATAACACAGTACACCAACACCTATATGAACGCTGGGTGGTAGTACTTCGATCATCTATCTTAATTCGCGGTTGGTTATAATTCAGATATTGAACATCTGTATATAAATCCTTTTCTTTTACGATTTTCTCCTAATTACTATGATGGAGACAACGTGACCAAAGCCGGATGAGAAGTCTTAATTTCGAGAATTTTGATATAATTTTGCTCGCTATTAATAGAGAATTTTAATAGAATTTTGATAGCTATTGATATTGCACGACTGATAAGTGCAAAAAGGTGTTAAGGAGCACGCTGAGTCTAGCTTTGTTTGGAAGAGTTCCATATGTAAATACCACATTCAACGTGTCATTTGTTATCTGTCCGTGGACGACTGTTCTCTTGGAATGGAGAGTTTTTCTATTGGGCAATACCGAAGGTTTATCGCCTCAGTTTAGTTAGTCGGATGGTCTTGCATGAGAAGCTACGATCTACAGAGAGATAACACACCCTGAACAGAGTTATTCCACCTGTGGAGTTGATCACTTTTAACCGGAACCTCATACACAAAGGGAATCCATGCCACATTAGTGACCTGGATTAAACCTGGCTACCTGGAGCCATGGAGCTCACGAAGAAGCAAGCTATCGTGCACGACGGAGCTTGATAAAGACTCTAGTCTTATGGTAAAAAACCATAGATTTAACGATTTTTTTAAACTTCAGAGCATCTCAAGCATTACTTTAGATTACAGAAATCTGGTTCCAGCTTTTTAATTTTAGATTAAAACTAAATCCTTAAATTTTCATCTCAGATTTGTAATTTGCACCCCGTACTCCTAAAATTTTATAATTTACTTTAGAACCACCAATATCATTGCCTTAACAAATGAAGAATCAATTAACTGATTGAAAATCAGCACTCACTATCGGAAAATTCGGTTTTTCAGGAAGCGCGTTGACGGTGAATAAAAGAATTATTAACAAACTGATTACTACAATGGACATCACCTGAAATGCAGTAAGATCAAGTAGCACATAGTGGATAATATTTTTGTGAAATACAGCGATTAGCCGTTGACGGTGTGGGTTAAAGAAGAATGCGTGTCACGTGCCGTCGCTTGCGCAGTTAAATTTGAAAAAAGCTAGCAATTGATCGAATAGTGTCGTAGGACAGTAACAAATGCAAGGACTGACATTTCATGTCTCATATGACATAACAAACCGCTCAAAATATAAAGAAAGATTATGGCGCACTACTCAGAGGTGCGTCTTGGACACACGAGGCTGTTAGTTCCAGCACAGGACTAACCAAGTCCGTCATTTCGACAGGGTTGACAACCAGACTTGTTTGGAAACATAAGAACACTTGCTACACCGCAAGACATTGTATTGGCCATGAGCAAATGTAATTAGGACTAGGTCTATGATGTTTAATGGAATCAAAGGCAGTGGCTCATCCTGAAGGGATGGAACAGCGCCGAGCGCTGTGTGCTTTTTTATTAAAATCATGCCGCGATATCATAGAAATAATTAAGTTCTTTGGGATTGAACGAAACTAAATCTAGTGAGATTTTCCGAATGTCTTCGTTCTTTGTGATGAAGCGAATGCATAAAACAAATTTGTAAATTCAAACATAAAATAAATATATATGAAGTAAATGATAGTACAAGTATAAATATAGAAATATACGTAAAATACACACAAAATAAAAAATACAATGTACCGCATTGCACGTCTCAACGCCTAGTCTGCTAAGAAACCGCTCGTTGCACAGAATGGCATTTAAAGACGATAGTGCATTGGGTCACTCTAGTGGCGACGTTCATTCACTTCAGATGCGTGGCGTTTAGGACTAACGCCCTATTTCTCGGTGCTATCATCGGGAATTTCTCCTTATAATAATTATTGCAAAGATAACCCATGAATTTCTGTCATTTGGAGATCACAAACCGGCTGTTCGCAAAGTCTACGTAATTGTACCTCAACTGGAAGGTAGGGGATCAAACATTAGCCAGTGGCCAGGCACCACATTTGTGGCTTAGATACATTGACTGATAGATCCCGTCTATGCATAGATATATGCGTTCATAAATATGTGGACGCTGTTTTTTCTATGCCGAATGTATCATTCACAAACAAGTGATCAATCAAGGGATTTGGAGGAGCATGAGATAAGCTGGTAGCGATAAAAATAAACGCTCTCATCAATTTTGCCAAAAAATCTAATTGAGAATGTTCTCAGGACCTTAGTCTGTTTAGGTCCATGACGGCTGTATTGGCTATATTTACCTAGGACGTACAAATAGAAGCATCGAAAGCTTTCCTTGAGAACTCTGATGAGGTAGGGTGCGAAGCCAAGAGATGGCATCATTGGACTAATGGGGACTACTAACTACGCCTCTGACATCAGAGAAGAAGTGTTCCTTGGAAGATTTGGTCAAGTCAGAGATTTAATGAAGTTAGCGCTCTCATCGACATAAGCTTTCCACCAGAGACCGATCACTTCGAGCAACTGACTCAAATTATACGTCTGTGCTCAGTAAGATGTGGATCCTCTGTTGACTTTGACAGTAGTTCTCGCCTACGACGAAAATAGGAACGAAACGTTTCATACGAACGAGTAGGAGTCGTTCTACGGAAAAAATTATGTTCATTAGAAAGTGATCAACGGCAGTTATTAGGTATAGGTAAGGTATGGCATCAGTAGGTAACCATATATGCATTAACGGTGATTTCTCAACCAAGAGCGGAAGTGAACGTTCGAAAAACATCAGATTAGGACCCACGGATTGTAAAACAATAGAGCCATCACGGTAAAAAAATTGAATGATTTCATCATGGCGATGAAGACTATAGAGGTAAATCATATTTTAGTTTTCATCAACACTGGGAAAACATGGGAGACAATGTGAACTTCACAGGCAACAGAGCGTATCATTCGATGACCACTAGGAAACAGATAATTATTAACATTAGCTAACGTATACATGTATTTCAATGCGTACTTGGAACTGTTTCGACAACATACCTTACTTGAAATGCATTTTAATGTGTGCTAGTGCCTTGCTTGCATTACACGTAAGGGTATCGATAGCAGGGATCCGCTCTATATTATTATAAAATAATTTGACAGTCTTCTTTTCAAATGTGGTGTTCATTTTAAAACAGTATTCTTCCGTATAAGATGATAGTTCAAGCTATCATCTGGATTTCTGGATTTTCTTGTTCGTGATTTTTCTCTTATTTTCTTTACCATAATTTCCTTCATTCTGTACATCGCGTCAACGTCGGTTTCAACTCTCGCTCCGTTTCCTTTGAACTTTAGACTCCTTTAAAAATTTTTCTTCTTGTCCAATTTGGTTGCCTCTTCGTCTTTAAATCATACATTACAACAGTTGAGTTCGTGGAGGTGAAGACATCCTGAATAGCCCGCCATTTTTCATTTTATTATTATTTAGAACATAACTAGAAGTCACATGTGTAACACATTGCAGCTCCTGGCAGTTCCTGCATTCGATTCGTTTCCTCGCATCCATCATCCACGAAGGTCTTTGCACTTTTTACACGTAGGTTCCGGCGCCGCTTGTGGATTTCTCCGTCTTTGTCGCAAATGTCGTTGAATGCCAGTCGAGTCGATTCTCACAGGAATCCTGGACTTGCGCCTGTGATAGAGCGTTGCCACTTGGATAGTAGGGAATCAGGTTGTCCCATACAAGTTCATAAACAGTTTGGTACGTCCGGTAGGGCTGCAACCGAAAAACAGTGCCTGGACATGTTGGTCGTCCGCGTAATGAGTGGAATCACTACCACTGCGCAACCAATCCGTGATTTAAACGGGAAAATTGTTTTCTTGGCAGTTAAAAAGAAATTTCCGAAACTTGGAGGACTTATGGAGAACAACCTAGATTTGTAGAAGAGGTATTGCTTCATCCATCTAGAGGTGCAACATTGCTATTATATGGTATATTCTACCATATTTCTCCCGCCGAGCACGTGTCAAAATTTGGAAGAATTTTGTACTTCCTGATTTCTGCTCACCTATCATTTCGTGCCATAACCATGACCCATCAAAGCAGTTGGAAATGAAAAACAATGAATTACCGGTCACATTTGAACTTTGTATGCCCCACATAAGGAAGGATGCCGGTTTTCTAATAACTACCGGGAATTTTCGCCAACTATGCGATTTATGTTCCATTCCAATTTTCGGGTGACGTTGTAAAGGGTACATAATGAGCGCGTGCGGAAAACTTTCTCCGTGAATGACTTCAAAATGGGCATCCACTTCTGTTGTGATAGATATGGGCACATTTCTACAATGTCGATTGCTCAATTCGTTGAAGAAAGTGCCACCACGAGCTCGAAAAAAAGTTGGAGACTGTGTTTGCGTTGTTGCAAGGTTATTACAAAGCAGTAAGACAGTGAAGACATTGCTTAAGTTGCTAGAAGGTTTAGCAATAGACGCTATCGTTGTGAGAATCATTTTTTTAGAGTGTTTCAATTGACATAGTATATTTTGTATATCAACGGTACTGCTCTCTATGTTGGGATTATTCATTTGTAAGAAATAATCGTAAGTTCTAAGCCAAGATTGTAAGTACTTTCGGTTACATAAAGAAGGCGCGTGTGCCGCAGTGGTTGGAGGCGCCGCTGTGACACACACGTGGAATCGATCCCCACGCCATGGCCCACCAACCCTTCCATTCCTCCGGGGTCGGCAAATTGATAACAGACTTGTCTGGGAGGATAGCAGCACTGGCTCGATACATCGGTAGGCCACCACATGTGCATCCAATCATCTGCAACGATACTTATTGAAGTCGAATGCATGGCGCATCGTTCATCGTTCGACTTTTTTACAAATAAGAATTGCAAGACGTTATTGTTATTAGCTAATGTCGTAGAGTAAAATCCTGAGTATATATATGCATGTAAGTATAGTATGTATGCAGTATGTAGGTATGCATAAATTGTAGGTTGTAGAATCAATGCATGATAAAAAGATAGCTTGATGACTGTCCAAAAAACAAGCTTTATTGAAGCACAATAATGGGAAGGCGTGAGAACCGCATTATTCCGAAGATGTGCTCTCGATGGCTCTTCATCACGTCGCAACGAAAATTCTTTCGTAGCTTTAAAATCCCACTATTCAAATAGAGGCACTTCTGCGCCATTCCGCCATCCATACTTTTCTTGCTGCGTATTCTCTTCAGTAGCAACCATTTTCACGTTGTGAAATGAATTCATCCAAAACTTTCTTTGTAATTCGTTGCGTTGAGAAAAGCTTTCATGAGTGATTCTTGACTTTACACCAACTTTTGACAGGTTATCGAAAAAATGCGGTAGAAAAGAAAATTTGTAAACCACTGGGACATCCGCCGCATTCCCGTTTCGGTGTAGCTGGTCTGTTAACATATTTCTTATTTCAATCTAACTCGACTTCTGCTTTTATCTCGTTCTTCTCATGAGTTTTACAAATTTGGATGGAGTAATAAACCACCTGTATACCCTCTTCAGTTATGAAAAACGACACGGAATATTCGTACCACGTGATTTAGAAAAAGAAGAAACCGCTTTATTACAGGAAACCAAAAAACTGTGATAAGAATGCCCGTCTAGTTAGTTACCTTTATTAGCCATTTGTTTCACTTACATGTACAAAAACCACGAAGTGGACCCTTGCAGTACACTCGTAATTTACTTCTAGCATGCAGTAACAATTTTCTGGCCCATTACTAGTGAAATTTATGTGATTGGTCGCTGTTACCAGTTTTCGACAGCTAAACACTTTTTTTCCTTTGTAATAACTCGCTCAAATGGCTAATTCCAATGACTTCATTGCAAAAGAATCCGGAGAATGTAGGCACTTCTAAACTGAATGGGCACTCTTTTATTGAACTTTGAGAGATGAGATGTTAACATCGAGCAGTGCTCTAACCGTAAACCGTACAATTTCGAGTCAACTGCCAATGCGTCATAATATCACTAATTTAGATTGTCTTTGCCGAACTCAATCCATCACAACTATGCTGACAGAATATAAGCGATGGTGATAAATTATCAAGCTAATAGTCTGATTGTTAGAATGATAAGAGTGATAAATGAAATGATAAGAAGAAAGGATATTATCAAGAATTATGCAACTCGGATTAGAACTGATCAAAAACAACAATCCAGTCATGAAATGGTCCAGTTAAGAATGATACAAAATCTGCCTTCTGTCAAAATAAACATTATATCTTGTGAACATCACATTTCCACCGTCAATTGGACGCAAGAGAATCGGTATTTATGCTGCTGACGTGATATGAAGGAGGTGTTGCTACAGAGGGCGGGTCGACAGTATTCTGGTCTAGTCCAATCGAACGTGAAAGTAAAGACACATATAAATATACACGAAAAAATTCCACGCATATACAAAATATCTCTTCACATACGTATGTGACACATACATGTTGGTGTAGACATCCACCCACCAATCAAAACGAGTAGTGAATCAAAATGAAGAAAGAATGTTCATATCTAAAAAACTGGATCGACCAATGAAAGCACCTAATTGTGGACCTAAATAGTGCACTGTCCATCGACTGCTTCGTCGATCCAAGAGGTGAAAAAACTCGATTTGCACATGCAACAGCACAGGACATGGAACTGGAGCGTGCGTGAAAGTCTCTTACTTTGCTTTCTTCTTGCAGTTCTAGGTGAAATTACTCTATTGCGGTAGTCTCTGCCCACCAGTTCCTAGCCACTTTTTTTTGTTGTTGAAGCGGTGAACTTGGTGGCTGCAGGTTGACACAATTCATCAACAAAACGTGGTTCGGAACCACTGTCAATTTTTTCACAAAGATAACAGATGCTAGTACAGCCATGGATGAACACACTCATTCGTTGAGGTAGAGGTACAAATGAGTTTTCGCTTAAGGGTAACATTCATTAAGCTGTAGAGTCTTAGCTTATGTAAACAGTTTCAATTGAAAGAGTACTTTACGTAAACACATCGACAACGAATCACCAACAATAAGACGTCTTCAAGACGGCATCAAGAAACATACAATGTTGTCACCTATCTCCACGTGCTGAACGATCTGGAAATGAGTAAAATGATGTGCTACACTACATGAAAACCACATCAGTATTTATTATGTTCTCTAACTGTAAATTATTGCTTTCTTATTGATGACCTCTGAGGACTCGTTTGAAAATGATAATTAATGTTCATCGTTTCAGATATTTCGTGTGCCCTAGATTGATTCGAGTATTGCTAAACACTTTTCCTTACTTATTCAGCTGAGCTCCACCAAATAAAGTGTTCTTCGACGAGGGTTGATTCGACATTCCACCTCCAAAGACGGAACTGCTACCAGATGAGATATTACCAAACAAGTTTTTAGTACCAGAAAAGCTGAAATAAAATTCGGAAAGAGAACAAAGATTACATTGAATAATGACTTTTCAAGTGTTGGTCTAATGGATGTTGTAAAGAGATCAGTTGACTAATCATTACCTTTTATTCCTTCCACCTTTTTCCCACAACCATCGAAATCAAGCATTCTTAAGAAATATGATGAATTCTTTGACTAATGACAAGATTGAACTGATTTTCATGGTAGATTACAGCGCACTTTTCCGGCGAACGCACAAAAATGAAACATTTACAACTTATGATTTTCCACAAACTCAAATACGTCTATATGTTTACGTCATATTCACTATTCAGTGCTTAGTTAAACGAACAGTATAAACCATGTAGAGCCTGCCCTATAAGCGTTGCACTACTTATCACGAGGGTTGTGCTTAGGATGTAAAACTAAGCACCCCTATTCCCAGCTCTAAAAAACAAGTTGTTTACAATTTTATTTCGTTGAAATTACTATGAGCATACGAAATATAATAATATTATTATGTTACATTATATTAACACAGATAATATTACATTGTAACATTATTTTACTACTCATTATACTACATAATTAATATATTACGAAATTACTGAAAAATATAAGCGATTGCTTAGTTTCCAGCAGCAATTTGCACCATTCTATTTTACGACTTGTGAACGCTCTGTAACGGCTACATCTGGACTCCGTTGAGAAAAAACTTGTCTAACTGGTAAAAACCAGCCTCGGTGCTAGTATAGTGGGCGCCTCCGTCATACAACACGAAAAGTCAGTAGCAGAGACTGTCATACATCAACCCGCTCCCTGTCACGACAACTCACACAAGATCCTGTCCATTTGTCTATCCACCCTTTGGCTCTAACAATCGCGTCAGAAATGGATCAGTATCACGAACTGCTATTCACCTACCAATATAAATTATGAGAAAAATGTAGACTGGTTCCAATCAGCAGGTGGTATGATGCTTGAAAATACCTCCCATAAACTTGTAGTCAAATACTTCAAAAGACCTCTAGACAGCAACATAAAACCGTAAACTTCGAAAATGAAAAAAAACCCTGGTAAAAATATTTTATGTTCCTATTGGAAGCGCGGTCAATCTGCGAAAATCCACTACTCCAAAACATAAAAAACCCCTCCGCAGCAGAGAAATCATTCAGTTGTCGCCAACGTGAACATCTATCACGTCATGACAACATAAAATGTGGTGCCGACACGTACCATCTTTGTGTAGCTCCTATCACTTCTTTCTTCGAAGAGTCAGCTGAGTGAAAAGCACAAATAAATTAAAATATATCTCATAAAGAGTCAGTATGAAAAACTCTTATGGAAATGTTTTCTCAGGGCTAATACTTGCTGAAAATATGGGATTCTCTTTATTTCCATAATATCGAATAATTAATGATCTCTCGCACCAGACTCTGACCACTGGAAGAATGATAGATACATCAACTTCTTCCCTCTTAAGGTCCTTGAGGTTCTTAAGTTGCAATTACAGCTTACAAAACGACACAAATATCCACCAGGCAGTTCCTCTGCTGAGCGCTCTGTAAGCTCTCCAGTGATGGTTGCCCAAATGCATACATTAAGAAATTTTGAGAAAACGCAACCAATTGAGCGGTTTCAATTCCGACATGGATTCGCTGTTAGGGCTTCATCACCTATGCTACAGTCAAAAACTCAAAGACAGTGCCAGCTGTTGTAGGACAGACTATTCTAGACTGCAAAAAGCTAGTTACAACACAGAAACATGTGCGTTATTCAGAATTGATAATTACAGTCTCGAGAATACCACGCATATGAGCTAGGATTTCTCTTTAATGCCACAGTCACAATCACAATCAGTTGATGGAATTATGAGAAGAAAAGAGCTCATGATTATAAAGCGATGATTCTGTTCACCCGTTGTGACCTCTGTCATAAAATTCTATTTCTAATAAATTGAATCGGAACATTGCCTTCCATAAAATTTTTCTCATAAAAAGACAAAAATGGATGCAAAAACTATAGCAAAAGTTCCAAAACCACAACCAACTAAAACTTTCCTTCAACTGAATTTTGATAAAACCCCGTCATCGACAATATTGACGAAAAATCCGACGATTTGAATCATTACTCAAAATTCTAGAATTGATAGAACAGCGTCGAGCTGTACGGTATGGAGCAATCATGAAATTTAAGCTTGCAGAGTTATCCATCAACTTACTTTGAGGCTGCAGAGCTTTGTAGCTCTGTAGCGTTATAAGACGTTACCATAGATCATCCTCACAGAGAAAACACTTGCCGGCTAGTCTCGAAGCAACGTCGAACGTCCCCAGATGGCTGGTTGGAAGTCAATCGCGAACCAAAAGCGATTGTATGCTTCCCTGAGACGAAGGTGGCTCCACGAGAAGAAATACTTGCTTCTGTCGTTCCGATCCGTCTACCTTCTTATTTCCGTTTCTGTTTCTTCTGTTCATTAATGTTTTCGTGCGTGGGTATGTTTCCGTTTATACCAATTTAACTTACGAGTCAATTCGACGAATAGTCTACAATAATGTGACTGTGAAGCACATGAAAGGCTGTTCGGAGCCGCCTTGAACAAATAAGCTTCCCGTCTGCTCAGAGAGATTGGCAAGCTACCCACGAATATACCTAGCCTCCGCGTTCAGAACTCAGCACGCTATACGTGGATATTAAAAGAGCTAAACATAGTAAAATAAATGGTTTTCATTTTCCTGGCACCGAAAGAGCCCCTTATTCGGCAGCGTTGGGTAGGACAAGTACGGAGGGGCTGCTAAAATCTCAGGGCAATTCTAAGTTGCCTAAATCGCAAAGAACTAAGGTGACGATCTGTACCTACAACGCGTAGCTGCATCTGAGTATTCGATAGAAGACATCATCATGCAGGTAAGACGGACAAGGTGCGACGTCATCAGACAGGCCGAGACGAGAAGACGCCTCCCATTCAACGCCATTTATGACACTGGAGAAGAACTGCTCCTTGAAAAAAAATGTGACGCTAGAAGAATTGGCAATGTCAACGTTCTCGTCAACATGAGTTCGGTCATGATTTATTCGAACAACTAATAACCTGAGTGGGACGTTTACGGCCGAATAGGCGTGGATCAATACCGACTTTGACAATGCCTGTCGTCTGTGCACCGACATCAAGCTATAACAAAAACGAAGCGTTCAGCATGGACTTGGAGAAGTTCTACAGAGAGAACCATACATTCCTTAAGTTATATATTCATGTGCACCCAGCGGTTCAACGTCCCATCGTGGCTGGGAGGTGGTCCTCGGTGAGATCAGCGGTCTAAGCCTATCACGACGACCAAGACCACTCATGCCAATTCATAAGTCTAGAAGTCCCGCTTCCAACGTTAGAAGTGGGAATCTCCCAGTGGAGAATACAACGAGGTAGACAACATCATACGACGGTTTTGCCAAACCGATGTCGCTGCTGTCCCAAAATTCTATATTGGATCAGAGTATCGCCTCCTTCGCGTAAGATTCAATTTCTTCCAGAAAGGAGAGAAAGCCGATAAGTTCAAGAAACGAAAACCCAAACTGCGACAAATTGGGATTCATTCAGATTGCTGATGGTTGCAACTCGATGGCTAGACTGGATCCGTTTCCAAAAAAGATAACAAAGGAAATTCCGATTATTACTCGGATCCCTTCAATAGCCGCGTCTTCCTGCCCTCGTAGGAAACAAAGAAATATGGATGTATCGCCCCATCGGTTCTCCCTTCCGAAATCCGTCATGAAATTTCGTCGGCGACGAATCAGACAACACCTGGACCGCACAGAATAGGACATGAACACTTGACGAACATTTCGCCAATCCTCATCAACACAATGGGTAGTTCCTATGCAATGGAAGGACCAGCAAGACTGTGTTATAGTTCAAGAAGCGCGACCTCCACGACATCGGCAACTATTGCCCAATCGCTGTCTCTCGCCCACAAACTCCTCACTCAGGTCATCCTAGACAGGACTGACATAACACTGGACGAAGTACAACCATGTGAGCAAGCAGGGTTTAACAAAGGATTTACTATGACAGATCGACACGATAACAACATTCGCGTGAGTATGACAAACCGCTCTGCCCCGATTTCACTGATTTAAGGAAAACTTTTGATTCATTTGAAATAGAAGCAGTTGTGGAAGCCTTGAACACCCAAGGCATCCTACTCAGTAAATAAAGATTATTCGTGAGCTATGTAAAAAATTCACAAGCAAAATATCACATTCTATAAAAATATTAACATTGACGTCAAAAGAGGGATTAGGCAAGGCGATGCCATCTCGGCAAAATTTCTCATCGCCAAACTCGAGAACACCATGCAAACATTGGAATGGGACAACATGGAAGCGAAAACAGATGGTGGACAATCACAACATCTTCGCTTGCTGATGACACTGTTTATATAACTCCAAGCACTAGCCAAGCGGAAAAAGTCAGAGTAGGGCAGATGGAAGCAAGCGGCTTATGGAGATTTCAAGAGCATCGAGAATGTAGTGAGAGAAACAAAGAACATCCGACTTAGTGCCAATCTTTTCGACTTTGCGATTCTCCTTGCCTTAATGTAAGCGCTAGAAATCTGGTCCTTACGTATGTAGGATAGAAAATCACTCAGCGTTATGGAACGCGCAATCCAAATGACGATGCTAGGAATATCCTATACGCAAGCGACAGAGGGGATCCGAGGTTGCGACCTATGTCTACAATAAAAAAAGCCTCCGTTCTACACCTTAAAATGCGAAAATCAGGTGGCTCAGAAAGTCGTATGAACAACAACCTATGGACAATAACCGTTAGCTATTGCATTTCACGGGATGTCAAAGACATACCAGGAAGACCACCGAACTGAAGGTTAGAATTCTTCACGAAAACCCTAGAGGAAGCGGAATTCACTAAGCTACCCTTTTACACGACAAGGACAATGGAAGGTTTACTGACGCCCGTTGGAGTAACAATTAGCGGAAGAGCAGGTGATTGGCTGGTGTGTCCTCCTCTTTGGTGGCAAAGGGTAATATACAGCGAGAGATTTGTCCGCCACTAGGTTCTCAACGTCTAAAGAATGTGTCATTTTCATCCGAAAAGTGCGGATAAGAGCAAAGAAATGCAGGATATTGCAATGCTATCAACAATCACCATCTACCACGTGGAAATAATTTCACAAAGCTTTAACAGGACTTTCGGAATTTTACGCAAATTGCTCAATCAAGAAATAATGGAAGATATGGTTAAATAGTCGACTACATAATTACTTTTTATGAACGCCAAATTACAAAAACAAATGGGATATGACTGCGAAGTCATTTCGGAACTAATAACTCGTAAGTGACGTTAGTTAGATACAAGTTAATTAACTTACGCTGAGAAAGCACCACCAACTCCTGACCCACCACCAAAGGCAGACGACGGTTTGGGTGCAGTGGATCCAAAAACTGGCTTCCCGCCAAAAACAGGAGGGCCTCCAAATTTTGGCGTCGAGCCGAAAACCTAGGAAATCAAAAATTAAATTATGCTGTATGCCTAAACTTATTCCGACATTAGGGTTTTTGTACCGAGCTTGACGTTGTAGACTGGGAAAGTGCATCCAATTGAACAGCTTTTTGTGCTGCGGATGCAAATGTAGAGGGCTGAGCTCCGGATGTGTTCATCTGCAAAAGAAAAAAAACCGGCATAAGCTTCTCGAAGGGTGAATTTTAGCATGACAATATTTGACATTAGGTTTTGAATGGTGAAGGTGATGTACCATTTAATTCGACGAGCAATACTGCTCATCTAAGCCTTGTAGGATTACGCACTTTTATTTCATCACTTTTTAGCTTACAATATGACTCCTTCAAATTTCAAATGACATTAGATATGAGTACGAGATTTAAGTGCGAAATGAGAAAAACACAGCTTCTCTAATCGTATTTGGTACGATGACTCTACACATCCATGAACTGCTCTATCGTGGAACTTATTGCATATGTAACTAGATTCACCTACGTGAAAGAAAGAAATTATAAGAACAACGTTTTCAATATATGAAAACCAATGGTCAGAATGAGTATACGTACTGCTTTGTGCATTCCTCCGGAGAAGATTGAGCTTGTTCCTCCATGAGACGATGTATTATTTAGTAGGCTACCAGTTTTCATTCCAAAGACATTCGTTCCTGCATTCGTGTTAGTAGTAGAACCAATGCCACTATAAATGTACAGAACTCAATGTGTTAAGAAATGTCAAAAGTAAAAAAGATGGGTAAAAAATAAGAAAAAATGAACTAAAGAAGGAAAAAATAATATAAATACTAGATGTTGACTGCTACGCAGCGATAGCATTATTTACAAAATCAAGGCAAGGAATATAATCAAAGCCTGCAGAAGTTCATCAACCCTATATCTAGTATTATTTTTGAAGTAACATTGTACAGTACTTAATTAACGTATATCGCGCTTTCAATCAAACGGCTTAGATCAATTCTAAACCTCATATCCACTTTTTTCATTTCTTAAGCAATAAAATTTTAGTATTCGCCAAGTACCCTTATTATTCACTGTTTCCAAACAAGATGTGAAGCCAACATTTTTTAAGACGACTCTAAAAGCGACCTCATGAAACCGCCACCAAAAATACTGTCATTTTTTTGAGAAGGTACTGCTGCTCCACCATCGTCATCCATTCCTTCATCAGCGTCGACGCTAGTCACAACTGAAGCTGATGTATCTGTAAAGTTCAGAAAGGTGATAAAATCATCCTTCGATATGAAACACCGCAATGGTATCCCATTAAGATAAAACAGAAACGCACCTAGAGCTGTATCATTTTTGGGGGTAAATTTAAACGATTGACTTGACAAGACGGATTGATTGGACTCTGTGGCACTTTTGGACTTGAATGAGAAAGTTACTACGCCAGTTGATGATTCTAAAGCAGTTGAAGTAACATTGTACAGTACTTAATTAACGTATATCGCGCTTTCAATCAAACGGCTTAGATCAACTCTAAACCTCGCATCCACTTTTTTCATTTCTTAAGCAATAAAATTTCGGAGGCTGAGAAGTCTAGGATAGAAAAAATGCAGAAAACCATCAGAAGTAGAACTTATGTTCACTTCTCTGCACGATGTTTCACGACACGCACGATGAATAGGACCAACTGATTTAATATCATCAAAAAAGTGCTAAGAAATTCATGATTTTCTTGATGAGCAAACATGAGATTGTTATTACAGCACTTAGTCGTTCACAACAGCTAATTTTTCTGTGGCTACGCTCTTCTCAGAGTGTGGAAGACTGAAAATGATACTCAGTAGACAAAACTTAATACATGAATTTCTATTCGCATAATAGACAGTTCTTCTTAAACATTTACCACTTTGTTATTTGTATGCCTTCCAATGGAGACCTGCGGAACAGAGTGCTAGATGGATGAGGAATTTACCAGCTCTGGTCAACAAATCACCCACAGCTATGGTGCCAGATCACGTGTAATCACAAGGAATCCTTCCCTCCTGGTTCGATTTTGGATTTTTGGAATTTATCTAAAACGCTTCAAGAATTTTACATGACTACGTTTCGGATTCCTAAGCGAATATAATGACTTTGAGTTTTACTTCAAAATCTTCTCCATTGTCTCTGTGTCCTATGTCCATTTAGTAGAACATTTGAGTCAACTCTAGCTTTCCGAGTAGCTATTCCTTCCTACGGACGCAGGGTGGTCTACCCGTTTCTCCAATGTACTTTCATCCGCTGAGATCTAAGAGATCAGATAAATCATACACACCTCATGCAATCGCCAACTTTGCCGTTAGGGCATGTTATGCAATTTTGCGTTGTATATAGACCGTCGTGCAGACAGTTGCGAACTAGCTAACGTATTAGATTTTCTTCGTATTTTTGTTGAGCAAACGCGAGGTGTTACTATTCTTTGTTCACGATTAAGCTGACGTTTCGGCGGATTTCGCCTTCTTCAGAGCCTGGAAAGGTCAAGTTGATAGCAACTCACTCGGCCAGACGCCTCCATAACCAAACAAAGAAACTCCAAACCAAGATTTCAATCACTTTGAACACAGCTTTGCACACTCACCGCTTTCTATGAGGTTTCCACTAAGTATGTCACGTAGAGACCAACCGCACAGAAATCACGTGGAAGTATAATGTGCCCCTCACATCAGAAAAGCAGTTTTATATACTGCCCTATATCACGCGTGATAATGAGGCATTTTTCCCTGCGGTTCATTTTCGGATTTCTGGAATTAATGCAGAGTGCCTCGAGAGTTTTTCGCGCCTGTGTTCTTGATTCGCGTGCGAGGATCGTGACACATACTTCGAAGTCGTCCCCGTTATGTCTCTGGGTCCTATGCGTGCCTAGCGGAGTATTTGGTCTATTTTTGCCGGCTAGGTGTTCTTATTGGTTGTGGCAGTTAACGTATTAGAGTGCTCGGTGGTAATTCAAAATCAAGGTTATCGAATTCTTTACACCGGCTCTTCTTAAGCAACATTTTAAGTTGCAATTATTTCGTTGGAAATAAAGGTTAGGACTGACGGGACCTTATTATTGCAAGCGTTATCGTTTGGAGGCTTGGGTTTTCTTCTACACCTATCCCAAGGAGCCACAGTTTCGTAGCCACTGGAAATGAATATTCGCTGCGTCGATTTCCAGAAGACCTTCTTCCGTTCTCTTCTTGTGCACACGCTCTTTGTGGCCGTTCGAAATATGTTTCTCACAGGCGCTCTTTGTGTGTGAAGGGTGGGAGGAGAGCTAATGAACCAGCATGTTTTTGCTACTTGACTTTCGGCACCACATAGTAATGTGGTTATTTTCGCATAGGTTCATTTGAACGTCAAGAAACGGAAGCTAACCTTCAGGTGATTTTCTGTCCTGAACTAGGCACATTCCTTAAGCAAGGAAGATTCTGTGTAACTGGTCTACACCAAATAACTGGAAGACTTACAAAGAATAATATGATGAGTGTTTAAAAGAAGCTATTTACTATGAGAATATAAATTTGTATACTAAGTCTTACCTACTAGGGTTATGAAAGTGTCTGGCTGAATGGACTGCAAGTCATTTCGACGTTTTCAAGCTCTGAAGAAGACGAAACCGTCGAAACGTCAGCTCTTGTGAATGAATAAATGCTGTAATAGCAACCTCGGGTTTGCTCAACAAGAAATCAATGAACTACTGACCAATGGCGAGACTAAAAGAAAATCGATTCTGGGATTTGATAAATTAAGTATCGGGAAAATCGAGAGCTTCTGAGTCAACAACAGGCTCCCTTCTCCATAAACTTTTGGGCTGATGCGCAAGTGGTTCCAGGATGTTGCCAAAAACATCCGCCTGAACTCGCAAGGTTTCATAAAAGAGTGGTAAAGAAGCCTTCAAAGACAGAAGAACTGCAGTATTGCAGAAAATACAGAACGAAATCTGTCTGAAACGCCTGCGGTGATTTTGGTGATTAAAAGACGAAGACGACCGACATCGAAAAACAGATTGACGTCCTAATCACACTTCTGCAAGCTTAGAATATTCGTTAACGCTGACGCAAAACCACAACCTATCCCTTCTGAGATTAAGTACTAAGCTACCGAGAAGTACGTATCGTCTTCTAAGTAGTGAAAACAACAATAATAATTTTTGTACTTTAACATTCTCATTAGACCATCTAATGAGGTACGGAGCCATGAAGGTTGTGCAGATCCTTCTGTTACTGGTGACGAAGGCTTTCATGTAAGCAAATATGCAGTTGATTGTTCGAGAGCTTGCAGAGCTTGATGTAAGCATCGCAACTGTTCCCGCCCATCTAAAGGTTTCAAAAGTCGAGACAACTCGAAAACCCAATACCGTACGAATTGGCAACACATCGCACTATTGACTCTGCAAAGGTTGAACGAACTGAGCCACAAAACTCTGCCGAATTCACCACACAACCCAGACCTTAACGACTTCATCGTTTTTAGATGTCCAGAATTTTATGTAAGTAGTAAAAATACCTCCTAACGGTGTAACGCCTCATTGTGGCTCGTAGGAGTTCCTGGGCGTTGGGCTGCGTTGTACAACGGGGGAACTCATCGTCCAGTAGGGTCCCCCAAGCTGAGAATGATCCACCATCCACCATCGTTCTGGTATCAAACAAGTTGAATGGTAGCAAATCTCCCTCTGGTCCAGAAGGGACTGCCTGTAGTGGTGATGACCTGACGCATATTCTGGCCTGGCTGAATTCGGTACGCCAGGGAACCACAATGGCTAAACCAGCAAAACTTCAAAAAAGTGAAGATTATGCTGGGCTCAGTTCAACCAGTGAGGAAAGGTCATCCAAGTATACAAGTACGTAAGTATAAATAAATTTGTTTGACTTTATCAAAAATTTTGACGCGAACATAACCATTTCACGACAGTACATCTTGATTTCAATCTTCACCTTAAGTTCGTTCCAATGACACGCGTCCGATGGGCCACGCGAAAATGGACGGGATAATGAAATGGTTAAACGTTTGTTTGTAGAAACTTTTTAGTGCACAGAGTTGACCAATATTCTTCTCATCTAATATTTTCACGTAAATACAATACTTCGTGTTCGCATAACACCTCAACGAGCCTTTATAGTCAATTAATAGCTTGCCGAACACATTATATACTGGGGCTGGTGTATGAATAGGTATTCTCAACCATACGTGCACAAAGACGTTTCATATCATAGGGTAGACTGGGGTCGGTGGATATAAAAAGCATAAAAAGACATGGAGGCACACTTCAACTGTCACAAAAAACCATGCGGAAAACTAATAACACATGTTTAGATAATGGATAGTTTTTTTCATCACACGCAAAAGAGTTAGATCACACATCAGAGGTGTCCAAGAAAATGGAAATATACAAGGGCGGTGGTTATGTAAAAGTTAGAGAGACAGGGAAGAATGTGAAGAAACAGAACAATGGAACGATAATCGTAAGAGGCCAGTGCGCTGTGCCTCTTGCGCGGACTTACGAGCTGTACATCTCCATTTCAATGAGCACCTCAATGGCTCTCCAACAACATGTGGTCAAAAAAGGGTTAAGAAAAAGGTTGAAATCTTGCATTAGTTCCCGAAAAACCTAATGGTTTATCTCACCTTAGGATATGCCTTACTTACATTCTTTCTTTACTCTTAAGATAGTATTAGCAGCGAAAACACAACAAACAAAAAAACTACAAAATTGCAGAAAGTTTTTCAGCTATTTCAAAGCCTAGCCAATATTATAACACTGGTAAATTGATACCGGACTACAGAGCATCATCATTCACGTGACACTAGCAAATATCCGCAAGTATAGGCCAAAAATTCAATCACTCAGCTCTACGATTCTACGAATGGAGTCGCATGCATGGAACATTCTGTCGAACTTTTTCGTGGCTTATGCCTTATGCTATTATAAATTGTGGCTAAGACACAGCTGTCTTTTTTTTTTTTTCGAAACCGACTTTCCTTGAACCTCGGTATCAATAATCAATATGTATTCTTTCTTTGATGAGCTTACACGAGGTTGATAATGATATTTATTCATTTTCGGCTTGAATGAATAAATATCATTATCAACCTCGTGTAAGCTCGTCAAAGAAAGAATACAGCTGTCATTGTTTACTGTATTTACTGACAAGTGAATCTATGAAGAATTTCAAAATTTATAAAACGACCACTTTTGCTACCGTGGGAACAAATCGGAAGTTGTTCTACTTCCATAACAAAAAATGATTTTCATGCTAGAGAATTTCTTCATCTACAGTCGCTGGTATTTCATTTAAAAAAGATGGTTTTGTACGAGTTGGCCTTTCAATGGTCAAAAGATAAACGCGTTTAGAAACATCAAACCAGCCCAAGCGAAACTGCGCTACATATAAAGATCAATAAAGATCGCGATATAAAACCGAAGCTACATAATGATTTGCAAGATGTGTATAACAGGTGCAGCATGGTAATAAAAATACAAATAACGTTAACCTATAGTGCAAAATATAGTTAATATTACACAGAAACATTACTGACCTTGAGCAGGTTTAGCCACATTTATCTTTTTATCCTCAGGAGCAGCAGTAATACTGGTTTCGTCTGAAAACTACGGTTCGAGAAAATAAGATAAAAAACCGAATTGAAAAATTTTAACATTAACACATTCATAACTGAAAAAAGCATTGAAAGAAAGAGTGGTAAGCTGAGAATCGCTCTGAAAGGCATGACACACTGAGTAATACATACCACTTGTTTTCTCCACCTGTGAAACTAATGATTCCTCTGAGTTCGAAGGTCCTTCTGGAGTCAGACAGAACGGCTTTGTGGGACATTCAGAATTAAGAACGGATTTCGTTGGAGTTTCATCTGCTAAATGTTAGACGTAGAAGTGATATAAAGAAGGAAATAAGTAGCGCTTGTGTGGATGACAGGCTAGTTTACCAAATTAACCACCTTAACATCTTCGGAGGTTTGATACCAAGGTGTTTTATCTTATCGATGAAAAAAGTAGACATTATTTCAACACTTGAGATTATTCAAAATATCTTATTTTCCGACTAAAAAATTTAGGCAGACAGACAGGGTTACTTAATTGTTAATACTTAACAGTAGTGGTAGTATTGAAAAACTGATTATTATCTAAATACTGCACTAATGACAACACTACCTACCCACGCTCCCAAACGAAAACAGCGGTTTCTCCTGCTTTCTTTCGACAGATGGAAAATGAGAAAATCCTGCAAAGTTCCATACGACATACTGCTAAGGAACCTGTGAAGTGGTGAGAAATGCATACCTGCGCTTCCAAATTCGACTGGTGGCTTCACATCTTTGACTTCGTAGTTGGTAGTTCCAACATCTAAATACGTAAAAGCACGGGATTTCACAGCTAAGATCGCTAATCGAGAGGTGAATAAAGAAAAATATTACGGTTCTCAAGATCTACTTTCTATTAACCTCGGTACTGGAATATGAATGCGTCGCTTTCTTGTTCAGGAATCGCGAGGTTGTTATACAACATACATTTACTTCCATAGAAAAACGCAATACAATACAACAGTAGCCGACGTTTCGGCAGACGCTTCAATAACACTTACAAAAAGACGAAAAACTCTGTGGCAATTGCATGATCAATTGTTTTTCGAGAAGCTGTTGATCATGCAATTGCCACAGAGTTTTTCGTCTTTTTGTAAGTGTTATTGAAGTATTTGGCCTAGTAGATTGCATATCAGTATACCCTTCGAGGCTCTGAAGAGGGCAATACTACCGAAACGTCAGCTACTGTTGTATTGTATTGTGTTTTTCTATAGAAGTAAATGTATGCTGTTTAACAACCTCTTGATTGCTAAACAAGAAAAAAAAATATTACTTTTTTATTCGTTAATGTGTTACTAGGTTCAAAATTTACCATAATATAACACTTATGATGCAATTTCACTAGTTACGGTAGAGTAATAATTACAAGTATGGACTGTAAGTGACAGTTCCTTCACATTTTTCCTCCCACATAGTATCAAGCATACAAGAGAAGATTTCAGCGCTACAAAAAATCTAACTGTGACTAGCTCAACATACTAGAAAGGAGGAAAAATTCATGAAAGAGCTAACGAAAGAGTTGCAACCAGGTTATATTGCAGATGACTTAGACGGAGCTTTCTAGAAATATTTGTGCAAATGAGATGTGCCATGGACAGTAAATGAAAAGATGTGAAAGCAATAAATTCTCACCAAGTGATGATTTTAAACCCTGAGCTGCTGCAGGAGTGATAAGTGGCTCTGAAAACGGTGCTACTTATGGCAAATAAATTCCAACGAAATTTCAAAACGGAAGACCTCATACAGACAAAACTTCACGTGTTTGATCAAATAACATTCACTTCAGCTGTCGTTGTTCATTCAACCTGATTCCCTACTTATCTGAAACTTAACCAACGACTGCCAACACCTTAGCCGTTACACTCACAGCTATCTGCTTCCAAATAGTTCTACATTTTCTATTCTTTTTGTGGATAGAATCTTCCTGCTCAATGATTACACCACCGTTATATCAGGGAAACAAATCCTCGCGACGAACAATTTTTATGAATATACGAGTATCTCAACGTGGAGTACTATCAGCTAATTTTCAAGAGCGAGTGTAGCTCGGTGGTTGGTGGTGTCCTGCAATAGACATTTGGTTTTGGGTTCGATCCCGCGTTGCAATTTCACTAAACCTTCCATCTTCTCAAGGCTTACTTGATACATCGGTAGGCCACCGCAAGTCATGGTATAGGGCAGACATGCATTCGTAGGTTTAAAAACTTTAAAAAACACTTGCTTTGCCTGTAATTCTCTTGACGACTCGTTGTAACGTCCGTTGATGCTTCCACTGAGAGTGAATCAGAGAACAGAGAGCTTTCAATTTTGTCTTGATCCTAAACGGGAATTTTTGTATAAATAGAAAATCACATACAGCGACCACTAATTGACCCATGTAATTGAAATAAGTCGTTTAGTTCTTGTTCTACACATGAAACAACAGTGATTTTTCACTTTGAACAAACAGCTACTTGTAAGATAGGATGTAAATATTAAAAAAAATGTCCTCCTATAAAAAACATGACTACTATTAACTGGCTAGTGAGAAATGTAGAGCTAAACTGGAAAAATACCTGAGAAATCTTCGATACGTCAGCGCAAGTTGGTCTCACTTACAAAGTGTAAATAAAGAGCATAATAAATTCCACAAAACTTTAACTTTCAGTTTCAAATTTAAACCACCGAATATAAGATATAAGCTGAAGCAATACTAGTGAGATGAGGCCGTCTTGCAAAAATTACTCACAATTTTCGTTTAATAGTATAAATACGTTATAAAAATAGTAAAAATAATCTACGTACAGTGACAGACTCAACAATACTTGTTATGGATGCTGCGGTGGTGGCGACAACTACACCTAAAAATCAGCCGGTGACCAAAAGTAACACGAGAAAACGGATTTATAATGGAGATCCGAACCATTTTCTTTCTTATCATTAAAGACGTTTGAAGTGCAGCTAGTAACGTTCGTTGTCGCTGCTGCCGGTTCTGACATCGATGCTGTTGTAGGCTCCTCGCACTCACCGAAAATAGTGGGCTATTCAAAAACGAATACTATGTATTATCGAAAGAACTAGAATGAAAAAAAGGGAAATATCATATTATTCAACAGTTCCGAGTACTAAAAGTGCAAGAAAAGATTAATCAATAAGAGAAGACATCAAAGTATCTATTGGCATTCGGTTTAATCATTCCAATGGACTTAGACAGAGAAAAGCTCTTTCGATAGTCAGTCGAAAAGTGCTTGCATACCGAAGCGATAACATGAGATATCAAGAGCTTTTCTGGAAGTTTCGTACGAAACAAATAAACCAAAAACTAAAATGCTGACTATAATCATACACATAAAATGGCTCAACAATATTTGGTCTACAATAAAGCGGGTCTGTAGAAACATAAAATGAGTAGTACTCACCAGCCGGTGGCATTGATACAACTGGTGGAGAAGCAGAAGGTACATCCGCTTGGGTGCTGGCATTCTGCACTGTTATCACAGGTTTACTTTTTATTGGAGGGATAATCTAAAAAGTTCACTATGTGTATGCGTAGAAATGAGCATTTAAACGAAAAAAAAACAAAGCGTAAAAACTAACTCAATGAAATTCTTTGAACAAAACTACAAAATTCCATTCTTTACTACCAAAAAAAAAAAAAACTTCTAAGAATCTTGTTAATCGCACCTTTTGCGTAAGAGTCGCTTCAATGCTGCTGGGATTTATAAACGACGAACTCAACGTGTCATCACTAGGAGCACAGCCAAATCGAAGTCTTTCTACCTTCTTTATCGTGTTTTTATCATCCTTCTGTAAACGAGTACTACTAGATATAAAGTTAAAAACTGACGTTACGTGGAACAAAATATAGTTTTCACAGAAGAAAATGGAAGAAATCCGTAAAAATCAGGGATTAAAGACCATAAAGAAATTTGCAATAATCCAAAACAAAACGACCAAGCAACCTTCTCCTTCAAAGTGGCAAGTAATCTTGTCCGCAATTCCATCTTCGATGCACTTTGTTGTGGATGTACAGGCTTCCATGAGTTATAAATGAAGACTGGGCCAGGAATTTCTACAGTTGACGTATGACTCACGGGTCCTTTAGAAACTCGTGAATCTGCTGTTGAGTTGGTCCTGCATCTAATCAGTTCATTAACTATTAAACGAACCTAACTATTCTAATACTACCTAACTATTCAATAACTATCACTATCGAAGTGCCGTCTATTTAATAAATTGTCCATAACCTATGAATATTGAGAAGTATTGATTATTCGTACCGAAGGAAACTGAAAGTCTACTTTCGAAAACACTCACTCAGTTGATGATGTGAAGTATGAAGCAGTTCTCTCTAGTTCAGCAATGCGACTCCGAACAACATTGGAGAAACGCGCCAAGTTCTTGAGGCCTTCATGTAGACGTCCCTCAAATTTCGGATCGAAGTCCGTCAAACGACGTGGCTGATTCCTCATCTAGTAATAATAAGAGGAGAAGCATGGAGCAAGAATTATAGTATATTGCAGACTAGTCTAGTCAAGGACTTACTGAGATCTTTTTTGTTTCCATTATTATCTTTTTCGCTTTATGAAGTTTCACCATAAAGTCTTCGTATTTCTGTACAACACTTTCATATTGAGTTCTCTGCAAAACGGCAAATCTAATTTTCTTCCCAAAAGACTCTTTATTGTTAAGAGCTTAACATATTATGGTGGACTGAAAAGCACAGTTAAGGTTACAGCCTGTTTTTTAACAAGAAATGTAACACCACCAATGCAGTCAGACCTAGAAAACGCATTCGTCAATTTTTCCGACTAAAAAAAACCGACCAAATAAAATGTTTATCTAATGACCCCGTGTTGTTGATAGTTACGCTTGTAACAGTTAAACCTCTTAACTTTTCCCAACGATCGGGCCCATCTTCAACGTACATGGATGCCGTTGGTTTTGCGGAGACGAAAAAAACAAAACCCGCACTCGAACGTGATTTCAACACGGCAAATGCTAGCTTCTCAACAAAAAATGGTGAATTTTCAACAGTAGGAAGACTTATCGGGTTCAGACCACCAGAGAGTCATGGGAGGGTTGCTACTATACGTTACTTACTGTATTTCATCTGTCAAACACATTCCTGTCAAATTTGGACAGGATTGTGCCACTTCTGTTGAATGTAATGAAAAAACGTAAAAAAATCAAAAAAGTTAAGAAAAATCTAAAGAAATCAACTCGATACCCATATAAGGAACGACGCCAGTTAACTAATAATTGCCGATAGTTTTCGGTTGCTAGAGAGTTTTTAAGTTTATAACTTTGAATTTTGTTTATCGTTTCGGACTATCGTTTTGGTCAAAAACTTAACATCACGATATTAAGCCATGCTAGTCGACAAAGACTTCAACTTCGGACACCATCGAGACAATGAAGAATGTGAGGATGTAGAAGATCAGTGTACAGTAACGACAGATTTTTATGATCATTTCCTGACCGATATTTGGGAGCTGGTGTTGAACAAGCTAGAAAGTGAACTCGGTAGCACAACAAAATTGGAGTGTGGTAATGGTATTAGAACGAAAAAACAAGAAGCTGCCATACCTATGTCATCCACATTTCTCGACACGACTCATTCTTTCAACTTATCAAGATCGGATGTGATTGAAAGCTAGAACTAGAGTTGCAACTACAGAAAGTTTGACGTGGACATAGCTGATCAGGTGAGGACATACTGTCCACTTATAAGAACTAGCAAATGATACGTATATTTTTGCTTCTTCATGTTTTAAACACTTAATTTTTCACTCATACTTTAGGTACACACAGCTCTTCCTCTATTTTGCCACTCAAACATATCTCCTGGACGCGTGGAGGATATCAAAATGGTGGTCTACTTCTGTTATGATAGATGCTGGGGTACTTCAACAACGTCCACCACTCATTTCGTTGAAGAAAGCGGCTCAAGGGGTTCAAAAAAATGTAGACGATGTGCGAGATACTGAAGGCAAAGCAGAGGAAAATGATCGGAAATACGTCACCAAACGTGCTAAAAAGGTTAGCACTAGATGAAGCTGTTGTAGGAAATATGATTATTTGGAATGTTTCAATAGTCGTAATGCAATGTGTATATAACCGATCTCCACATCTAGAAATTTTTGTCAACAATTTGAGATTTTCTTACTCTACCAAGATCAAATTTCTGTTCAATGAGTCCAAAAAATGCTTTTTAACTTTTTTGCCAACGGTAGTATTGCTAAAATCGAAGCGATTGTACAACGATTTCGGCCATCGGAAAGTGAAGTTGTTTTCGAACATGTCTATGATATCTACAGCTGCTGGGATTTTGTTTAAGAAACTGTAAAACTTTAGATTTCGTTTTCAACTGCTTAATAAAAACTTAAACTCCAAGCAAACAAAACCTGAGAAAGATCAAACGCCCTTAAAGCGAGAAAACAACGTGTCTTTCACTAACCTTCAAAATTCTTACTTTTTAAAGCTCTACTCATTAAGAAATTACTGCAATCAGATGAAAAATTAGCAAGGTCACAAATGTTTCAGAAACTGCTTTGAAACCCAATAAAAAGTGCGAATTACGGAATAAACATTTGGAAAATAAGTTTGTGTTTCTACTAAGAAAAAATTACGTATGAGAATAACCTGGGAGTTCAGAGGATAACCTGCGATTAGACCAGCATTCATGCACTGTTTCCTAGATACCGCATCCACATTAATGACATTCTTCTTCCCTGTAAGAAAAACATGGCTGATCTCACAGTAGTCTTCCCACACTGACACTCCAAAGTGACAGTCTTATTATGTTATTCGATTTTGGAGAAACTAGCATCAAACTGGTTTCTACCATAGAAGTTAGAATAACTACCTTTCAATGAATACAGTAAGTCGTTCATTTCATCTTCCAACTCGATAATCATTCGCCGAATTTCATCAATAGCTTCAACGTTATCTACATGGCTCAGAGATCCAACTAAACGATGAAACGCCGATAGGAGAACAAAACAGATAATATTTCAAAGAAAACATGCTTAGAACAGTTGAAAAACCTTGAATTTTAACGAAAGTGGGATAAGCAATTATGCCCATAAAATTTTGCAACAGTGATGTATTTATACAGAACATATTTCTTGCAGAAAGCTGGGAAAGAGAGAAAATAACCAACCAATCTCATGGATTCTTTCCTTATTTTTGGAGAAGTTTCAACAACCTATAGTAACCAATTTAAAAAAAAGTATGACTATGCATAATATACCTGCTTTGTCAATATGATTCCCAGCTTTGTGCAGATTTATACAAAATGAGTGTGAATTTCTGTGGTAACTATCCCAGCTTTTGAGGAAACGTTTTACCGATTCTTCAATCAAAGACTTGGTGGTGGACTGACCAGCTTCGGCATGTTTGTTGGGATCGACATTCTAAAAATCACATGAAAATGAACAGCCAAGAAGATATATTCTTGACACATCTCCAAATTATACTCCGTCTCACTTCTGACAAGAATTTTTCTCTGGATGGTGCAAATTCAGACAAACCGTGCGTAATCCCAGTGATATGAAAACCAGCTCCAATGGAGGGCTTAGAAGCGACTGAAAGAGACAAAAATGATTACCGTACTTCTTCATTTCTTCAGCTAAACATTTGGGCATACCTGCATGTTCAGAGGCCAAATTTTGAGCTGCCGAAGGTATTACAGAACCCACACTTCCTTTCGATTCACCGTAAGCTCCATAAAAAGATGGTTTTTGAGTCGAAGGTATTGTTTCCATTCCAAGATTACCAAGGTTTAGTTGACTTTTCGTTGTAATAGAATTCCTCCTGTTCCGTATACTATTTGAATCTACTCCACCGAAACCAAACGGTACACTTGAAGACAACTGAGTCGAAGACGGTTCCGATGATGACTCTGATTTTACAGATGTAGAAACGCCAACGGCAGTAACAATAGTTTTCTCCGTGTTAAAAGACGTAGGAACTTTTGTGTTAGAATTACAAGGAACAGCTGCAGATAGACGAATGCCACGACGGATCATACTAACATCTACTGAAGTAGAAGACCTGGAAAATAAACATATAGCATATAGTTAAATGTCCTATACATAAACATAAACGTTATATGTACGAATGCATAGATGTATTACTTGGACACTTCATTTGTTGTGCGGACCCCAACATAATCTTCACTTCCCCGGAATTTCGCCGATTTAGCCGTTGTGGTTCCCAGGAGACCAGAGGTCAGCCTGGCGAAAGTCTGTCCCAGGTCGTCATCACAACAGGGAGCCACCCCCCATGTGGATCAGAAAGAAATTTACCACCATACGACTAATTTGATACCAGGATGGTAATGGAAAGAGGTATCGATTGAGTCGTAGCTGGGCTTCCTAATGGAAACACCAGACTCCCTCTCAGCTTGGGAGGATGAATCCCCCTGCTGTATACCGCATCTCGACACTCAGGAACACCTCCCAGCCATGATGAGGCGGTAAACCGTTGGGAAAGCATAGATGTATTAAGTGCTACGTATTCGCATATATACAGGTATGTATATGTATACATATATATAATACATGTATACACGTAAATATACACATGTGTTTATATGCATATGCACGTATGTACACAGAAACGTTACGTATGAACGCGCGTGGGTAGAGAAGTGCCCGTAATATCATTCGCTACGCCACAAGGTCTAGGCTAAAACACGCCTCAACAAAAGGTCTCCATCTTTCCGGAGTCGCGAAACTGATACCGCACTTGACTGGGACTAACTCGTTTTCGACAACGCACGTCAAGAATTGAAGTAAAAAGGTAAAAAGATAAAAGGATAACGGCTGTGACGTTAAACAATCTCTTAAGGATACTCTACGAGTTGAGTTCACATAATCGTTGCAGAAATGAATGAATGCATATTTCTCCAATATATTCAATTACGGGGTGCTTATTAACACAAACAAGTGCCCGCTTATGATACTCAGGTGACTCACACATAACAGTCCGGATAGTCCTTTGAAGGAGGCGCGACCCAAAATGACTGCAATGAACCATCACTACGCAAAAGCATAACAGTAGGAAGGCGGCGAGTTGAAAAGTCCCCTAAAGGTACAAGAGATCATTTTATAATTCAAAGGAACAAATTTTTATAACAGTGCAAGGCGATATCTGCGACATTACTTTAACTGTTTTCAAGTTGGGAAAACTATTTGGAATACAATAAGTGAAGAAGTAGAATTCAAACTGAATATATCGCAAAAGTTAGAGTTATTTTATGAAAGCAAGTTACACTCTCACCAATCGTGCAGACTTCAGTATTCGAGAGGTTGACAGCGATACCAGTTATGAAATTCACCATTGTTGGTTCAGGCAACGACACAAGAGACGTGGTAGACCAAACCTAGTAAAACAATGTTAGCAACAATGCATTCAAACTGGAATCTTACTCACCGCAGTGTGCTTAGACAAGGAAAGCAGCTCGCTTGTTCCTGGTGTTACAATCAATACAAGATTCCAATCGACCAAAAGTTTTCTTGTAACACCGAACGACGACTGGAGGGGCAAATTTAGTGGGGTCCACGAAGGCGGTTTGTCCTAAAATACCAAACTGGTAAGGTTAAAAGAAAACCATGGAATGCAACCGTTGAATGGCATTGAACTTCCAACAAAAAGTATCTTATTGCCGCTAGTTTACAGTCCGAGCAGAGTAAAATACATCGAAATTGCCAGTTTCACGGTTGGTAGAATTTTAACTGATGACATTTATGGCGAAGAAATACTAGGAGTTAAAAGAGCATCACGTTTATTAATAAGGATAAGAAACAAGTTCCGGGAGTTGATCAATCCCTGAAGGATGCGCCATGCGTTCAACTTCATTAAGTATCGTTGGAGATGACTGAACGCATATCTGGCCTTTACAAAGACTTGCGGTGGCGTACCGATGTGTCGAGCTTCCAGACAAGTCTGATACTAATTTATTGACCCCGGAGAGATGGAGCACTTGGTGGGCCTGGTGCGCTAGGGTCGACCCCATATGTATTGCAGGGCGCCTTTGATCACTGCGCCACAAGCGCCCACGCTTACCAGTAATGAGGTTAACGGTCAGCTTAAGAACAATTCCAAGAATTAAGAGAGACCGACATAATAGTATAATCTGATGAACTACAGTAAGAAGTTTATTCGATAAAAAATTCAAACACACTGCAAATGACAATAGAATTCCAAAGCACATGATTCAAACCTTCTTAATGCCCAAAATAAACGCAGTTGCGCTTAAATTCTGATCGTTCGAGTAAACAACAAACCACTCGGTAGTAGAGAGCCAACATAGGCATATAATGTTGACTCCTGCAGCAACTTCTGGGGGATTTGTCACGCGGACAAGCTAAATAAAACTGTGTTGTCCTTCACTCAATGCTAGCCAGATATAAAACCACCCAAATTAGAAAAAAACATACTTCGAGATCAGGCTTCATTTGATAGATTCTCCCAAGTGCATCACTGATGACGAGTTGTTTCCCTTTTGGACTCCACGAAACTTCATAAATATTCGCATTGAGTTTCTTCTCTCCAACAATACTGTACTTCGAAGGATTCTAAGAGTGGAGATTCAATCTTTCATAAACTTTTCAAAAACGTCTGACTGCACCCAACTATGACCTAACAATGGATTTTGTTCGATAAAGAAATTCTCCCAACCACTGTGTACATACAAAGAAAGAGAATTATGTGAGAATCGAAATTTGAAGACGAGATGATACTTTCCTAACCTTGAGATAAAAGAAAAATTTGGATAGGGATAAGAAGTTCAAAATCTATTCAATACACACTTACAACGGTATCGATCTTGCAAATGCTCAAAGTTTGCCCGTTGTCTGAAGCCGCAAACATATCTGAAGTAGCCGGATTCCATTCGAAAGCGAGTCCTTGGGTAACTGAACTTCCAATCCGAATAGTTAATAAAGCAAAAGCCTAAACTAATATACTGGGAAAGCACGTCGATGCAAAAGAAATTAGGTCTATCACAGACCTCGCCAGGAATATCAACAGATAATGTTAAAACATCGTAAACAAGGACAAAACAGCCCTGTTGGTTGTTGACGAGCACTCCCAGAAAAGAGTCATCAGCGTTCAAACCAATGCTTACTATATCGCTCTAAACGAAACATCAAAAGAAACGGTGAGAGTGCTCCAAGCTAATAAGTAAATAGTCACAAAAAGCAAGGAAAAGAACTTCTCCAAACCTCGACTATTCCTGTAACTTTAGTCCGTGCCTTTGCTTCCACAACAGTACTTGTTATGTGAAGATTTCCCACACTGGGAAAAGCAATAAGCTAAATAAATACTGTCCAACCATCGCTTTCAGAACTTAACAAAGCGTATCTATCACAAACGATCTATCTATCTATCCATATATATATATATATATATGTACATATATATATATATATACAATATGTATAAACTACAGCGTTGCTAAGATATTTGCAAAACTCTGGCTCGCAGGTGCCTATGGTGGGGAACGAACGCACTATTTTTCTTTCCGTGGAGTAACCCGTTCACCACCACACCATGCGGGTCCTTCACTGGTGAACGGTATGGTGGTGAACGCGTTACTCCCCGGAAAGGACAATAGTGCCTTAGTTTCCCACCATAGACACTTGCGGTCCAGAGTTTTGCAAATATCTCAGTAACGTTGTGGTTGTACTTCGCTTAGTACCCTGCCATGAAATTGTAGTGGGGAGAAAACAAAAGGTAAAGCACTGCTCTATATACATCTCCAGCTTTCGAATACTTGGAGTGCAACTACATGTGGTTCCACTTCTAAATTGAAAAAAAAAGAATTTCAACTAACAACTACACGTAACCTCTAGTGTAGTCTATTACGATTTTTTTTTCTTTTGAAATAAACGCTTCAACCCTATCTTCTTCTATAAAGATAGAAAGAGGATTTCAAGACGCTAACAGCTACAAGACTAAATGGTATTATTACAACCCGGTGAAGTAACTCGTAAGGATAAAGGATAAAGTTTTAGGTGCTGATTAATGCTTGAGGGATACACCACGTATTCGACTTCATTAAGCATCGTTTTGAGGTGATTGAGTGCATAACTGGCCTTAACAATAACTCGCGGTGACCTTTCGATGTATAGAGCCCGTGCTGCTATCGTTCCAGACAAGTCTGGCCCAATTTGCCACCCAGGAGGGATGGAAGGCTTGGTGGGCCATGGGCGCGGGGATCGGTACCATGTGTATTTTGCAGGACGCCTCCTTTTTAATAACCATAGCGATTAATTACACTAACATCGTCAGCAATCTTTTTGAGTGCTAAATATGCGGCTTGAGTGGGTTAAAATTTGACACTCTTCAGAGCGTATTTATATTTAGACTATGAGTTCCCCACTGCTTCCACTTTTCTTCTGTAGCAAACTTTTGCAGAAATATGGGTAGCGAATCTTCTCCAAAATGCTATTGCAAACTGCTCCTAGAAACAAAATTTTATTAAGCTCAAATGTGACTAGTTTTGGATGGATATACCTTACTACGTGAAATACATTTGTAAGAATTCCTTAACGAGAAATTTACATATAATATTGACTACAACACCTTGACGTACCCGATTCTATAAGCTAATCTCCATTGACAAAAAGACCTCTAAGAAAAAAGTGCTTTGCAGGAAAGTCACTGGGAGATCTTTGTTAGAAAATTTGTTCAGAATAGACTATTAGTACTTTTTATGCGAGTGAATAACAATGAACAGGTTTAAACTCATTTATCCTTAATCTGGACAGCAAACGCAAGCAAACGTCTTACTGGTGATCTGTCCATTCACCTCTCAATAATGTGAACCTACAAACCCGAAGAACATGGGCAATTGCCTTTTTGCGTAAGGTAAGGAACATAAGGCTATATCTAGAAAGGAACCGAGCACCTAGAGAACACTAATCTACAACAATTATTTGAATTTGAACAAACACTGTCATACGGAAAACTTGCCCAAATATTCAACATTTCAGGAATGAACTCTGTATTGGAGTTTTTCGTTACTTTAACAGCAATGTTTCTTTTTGGTATTGTTGCCTTATTTTTTCTTGTCGCTACAAAGTTTCCAAGACAGAAATTACAAACAAGGGCCAGACGACACTTAATAGAACTAGCAGTCGAAGAAGAGGAACGTGAGGTAAGCAGCCCATAATCATCACATCGCGAAAGGACCATTCTAGTGAAAAAGTAGGTCGAACGACATTTAAAACAGCCATTCGCAAATAACGCTAGGTCTTCCTCAACAATAACTGAATTTACGACAAGAAAGCAGTAGAAAAAGTACCTCGTGGTTCTCCACATTCTTATAGAGCAAATACGAGGTGTTACTTTATTCTTTATTCCGATAAAGCTGACGTTTCGCTAGTATGGCCTCCGCCAATCTCGGCAATATAGAATAAAACTTCGTGTTTGCTCTACGGGAATATAGACGATTATTTTACCAATGCCGAAGCTAATAGAAGGCCGATCGTGGGTGTTACCTCGTGGTTGTTCGCAACAGCTACGGCAATGTTGTACTTCGACGCCACTACGAGCTTATGTTGAAAGTGAGGAGATGGAGTCGACGATCGAAAGTGTTCCAGACATGGAGATGCGGATGACAATGGATAGCACTGAATGGGCACAAAATCGTTAAAAAGGCAACTTGTAGATTAAAAACTGAAGCAAACTCCAACCGCAAAGTTGCCAGACATCGACGCGTTAACCAGATGGTCCCTTAAACTAAGACAGATCAAAAACAACTTCAAAGTCACTGGCAAATTCTGAAAACTGTTAAGAAGCACAACACCTGCCCAGCCTGGAAGTACCACTTTTGAAAACATGACAGACGTAAAATCCAATGTATGTGTAGAACTCAGACACACACAATATTGGCGTGTAATTTTCGGTGTTCACACCTTACTTTGCTGCACAAGTGGTCGGTAAATTAGCAGTACTTTGTAAGTTTCTTAGTAAATTTTTTCCCATTCTTCTAATCCATTCACTCATTTAATTTATTAATTTGCTAGTGTTGTTGTAGATGCATAGTTTAGTAGTATGGTATACAATTTCAGGCAGTTGTAGATTTTTCTGTAGTGCAGGATGTCCTCACCTTCATCCTATTCTGGAAGTAGTGCAGTGTATAGCGACTCATCACGTGCTAGCACACCTGAACCAAGTAATGCTCTGTCTGTGAATTTCCTACTTTAAATTACCATCCACGACGCTAAAAGTGTGGATGATTCTCTCATGGTTCTATACAGGGCAGTAGATATTCAAAAACGTATTAGAACTGGAATCACATGCTATCAGATCTTTGTCGTCAACGCTATTAAATGCTTACTTTTTCTTTCAAAAAGAAGTTAAGGCAAAACGTTGAGGGGGCGTAATTTGGGTTACGCCTAAAGTTTTCGGTGAAGTGTAAACATCTCTGTAATAAGGACAGATACGGAAAATCCGTTATGTAATAGTATCAAACAATTTCGGAATCGGTGCTTAGAGATCGGTCTTTGTGCAGTTTTGATATTTATGTTCTTCACAGAATAAGAGGCTGGTAGCACAGTGGTGATGCCGGTTATCACGAGGGCGGTTCTGTTTCAATACCGCACCGGGTTCAACAAGCCTCTCATCCCTCCTGGGCCAGGAAATTGGTGCCGGACTAGTCCTAGCAAAATCATTCTATGCGATCCAGTATGGGAACGCTTCAGCCTGGCTATCCCAGGACTCCATGGTGTGTCGACTCAACCAGTACGCAACCACATCTTTGATGAAAGCAAAATCTTCAAGCAGCAACGTAAGCTACACGTAAACATTGGAAGGTTTTAGAGGATGTCAGATGCGAGTAAACGGATCGAATGTGAGCAGTGCTGGGATCCGCACAGTAGATGTGAAAAACGGGTCGTATAAAAAAAGGGGCGCGTGTGGCGCTGTGGTCGGAGACGCCCTGCAACACGCATGTGGAATCGATCTCCGCACACATGGGCCACCAAACCCTACATCCTTCCGACGTAGGCAAACTGGTACCAGACTTGTCTGGGAGGATAGAAGCACATGCTCGATATATCGGTAGGCTACCGTGAGTCATTGTAAAGGCCACATGTGCATTCAAGCATCTCCAACGATGCTTCGTGAAGTCGAATGCATGGCGCATCCTTCAGGGATTGATCAACTTCGAAAGCTTTATTTTTTATGCAGTGAGCCATCAATGTATTCCTCTGTACTAAGTCAATAGTCAAATATGTTTTTATGATGGACATATTATGAATTATTATTCTTTACACAGAAGATCTGTTCTAGTTGTTCCTCCCTCAGTAACCGTGGGAGCACCTACTCAGCCTGGAGAAAACGTCGTTGTCGACGCATCTTCTGAATCTGCAGCACATGTTGAAGTTGAACACCATTCGAGCAGTGATGACGACCCCTTTGCGTATTCACCTCATGTAGGTTCATTGACTAAGTTGTTTTTCTAGATTTTTTTTTAGTTCGTTCCTTTTTCTAGATAATTTTGACAAGTGCAGGATAGCTGTTCTCCTTTCTTCATGACAAAACGTCTGTTTAGAATGACGATATCGGATCCGATACTACGCAGGATTCTTCTGAGGATGACTCTAATGATTCTTCTAGTCTCAGCGATGTTACTGACGAAATCAGCAAGCGTCGGTTTCTTTATGTTTACACTCATTTATATTTTCTTTTTTCCCTAATTAGTTCGACGTACTTCGCCGCGGTCTACCGCCTAATCGTGGCTGAGAGGTGTTCCCGGTGTGTCGAGCTGCAATGCACAGCGGGAGGTTCATCGCCCAGTAGTGCCTCCCAAGCTGACAAGGAGTACAGCGTTTCCACCAGGAAGCCCACCTAAGAGTAAACCAATATCAGGATCCACCGCCGTCGTAGTATCAAACTAGTCGCATGGTGGTAAATATCTTGATCCACAAGGGCAGCGAGTGTCTCGATTGGTGAGGACGTGTGGAAGACTTTGGCTAGGCTGATTTCTGGACTCCAGGGAACCACAGTGGCTAAACCAGAAAAACTCCGAAAGCTGGGCATTACGATAAGGCCCGCACAACCAGTGAGGTCGGGCCGTACAAGTATCCAAGCAAGTGGGATGTAGTAACAAGTGGACGTTGGCCATCAATTTTTGTTTTTTTCCTTGCAGAAGGAAGATTCGTTATTATTAAAGCATGTTTTTACAGAAGAAATCATCAGTTATTATTGACTACAAGCGGATATTAATCCCGTCTCCTTTGCACCCCAATCCTGCCTAGTAGTATCGGCACGCCCTTTCTACATGGGGAGCATCGAACTTCTTGGGGAAGAGATACCTTGCTTTCACGGATTACCTGCGTCACCTGTCGTTCTGTTGGTCGTCAAGTGATTCGAGCGAGCGCCAGCGAATTTTCCATTCTTCCCTGTCGCATGTAAAATCCCCCCGCTGGGTTGTGCTTTTACGGATACGTAGCAAAAATATAATATTGTAATACGCAGTACATGTGGACTCAAAGTCCCGATAACATACGATCTCTGGTAGAATTTGTCCTAAATTTTTTCATTGCGTTTTCAATATTAGTTGTCCAGAGGTGGATAGCACATTGGCAGTGGTGTCCATCATCACGAGCATGGTGCTAGTTTGATTCAGCTCCGGGGTAACCAAGTCTCTCATGCCACTGGGGTCGGGAAATTGGTACTGGACTTGTCTGGGAAAAAAATCATTCTCTGGAATCCAATTCGGAACGCTTCAGCTCGGCTATCTCAGGACTCCAGAGAAGATTGCTCGACCAGCATTCTACGACATTCAAGATGAAATGAAGATCCTCAAGCAGCAACCGAAGCTACACGTAGAGTTGGAAGATCCTTGTACACAATGGATGCAAGGAAACGAATCGAATGTGAGAAGTGATGGGATCCGCATAGCAGACGTGAAGATGGTTCATATAAAATAAAATAAAGTAAAAAAAAAAGCTTAGTTGCCTACATTTAATCGCAGGTATCGGTTCTTTAAATGGAATTACTACAAAGCGATGCAGTAAGTAATGTCTTCAGTCTTTCTACGTCATTTGACATATGCATAACAAACTTTTTTTTGCAATGTCTGGTATGCTTAATTTTCAGCTAAGCCGGAGACTAGTCCGTCTTCACAAGAAATGGGGAAACTCATAGTGGATTATCTCATATCTGAAGGTTACAGGGAGGTAACGTCCATCTTGTTGAATTCCTTGCAACAAAACGTAATTATTGTAGCTTATTGCCTTGCTAACATCTATGAACTTGTTTCTTGAGGCGGCTGAACTGCTATGTCAAGAATCAGGGTTAGAGCTGCCAAAGGATGACATCAAAAATTTGGACGCTCGTATGAATATCAGATGTGCAATAATAGAAGGGCGATTAGAAGACGCTTTACGTTTGGTAATGCTACACATCGTTTAAATTCAAAATATTAATTGTGGATAGTATTGCGCCTCCCAACGGTTTACCGCCTCATCGTGCCTTAGAGGTGTTTCTGAGTGTCGATCTGCGATAAGCAGAGGGGGTTTCATCCCCTAGCAGGGCCTTCCAAGCTGAGAAAGAGTCTGAGGTTTCCATCAGGGAGCCCAGTTAAGAGTAAACCAAAACCAGGGTCCGCCACCGTTCTTGTATCAAACTAGTCGCATAGTGGAAAATTTTCCTGTTATCCACAAGTGTGGCGACTGCCTGTGATGATAACGACATGGGGTAGACATTGGCTAGGTTGACCTCGGGATTTCGGAGAACCACAGTAGCTAAACCAGCAAAGCTCCGAAAAGTGGAAATTATGCTGAGGTCCGCACAACCAGTAAAACGGGCCATTCAAGTACTAAGTAAGTATTGCGCTTCATATGACATTCCAGAGTTGTAGGCAATTTTGGTGAACTAAACGGTATGCTAAGTATTCAAAAGCTTGTCAATTAACCTGTGTGGAAAAATGAGAAAGCGCTTCCGGATGTAGATTTATTTGTCATGTTAACAAATTCCAAGTATATGCCATAAACAAATCGGATGTTATTTGCAGGTCAAGGAACTCTGTCCAACCCTACTTGACGAGAATCGAGAAGTTCGGTTTCATCTTATGCAACAGAATTTAATTGAAATGATAAGAAGAGGGTGAGTGTCGCATAATTTACAAATTTGTTTTAATCGTAAAAAAAAAGATCCTTTGCTATCATAGCTCTTTAGTAAACCTCTATTCGCTGCTTGTTCACTCCTCATGTTTTCTTTGTGCTCATTAAGACTTTTTCTGTTGCTAATTTTACTTTCCAGAGAGATGGAGAAATCTCTGGAATACGCTCAAGAAAACCTTTCAAATGATAACATGTTGACGGATTCTCAGTTGGAGAGATTGGAGAAGACGTTTGCACTTCTGGCTTTTGAGAAACCCTCGGAGAGCCCTTTCGGAAAATTGCTAGATCAGTCTCAGCGACAAATGGTTTGCTATGTTTCATTGTTTTCATACATTTTGATTCTTTCCTTATCCGGCAACTCGTAATAGTGAAACCACTACAGTGGTTTCAAACAATTTTATTCAATATTTACTCCTCAGTCTTAAAGCGAGAGTAAGATCCTTTTGATTATTTCGGTATTTCCCTTTATATCACAAGGGTAGGGAATGTGGAAGGAAATTGGCTAATGTAGTAACGATGTCAAAGATGCCAAGAAAAGGAAGATCTAGGCAAGTACTTCATAAGGAACTATTTCTTCAACGAGAGATTGTGATTTTAAGAAAAGCGTACTTTTGCAACGTTAGGTAAACAGATCATACATTTGTATGTAATGCTGCGATATTTGCAAAACTCCGGACCGCAGGTGTATGCGGTGGGGAGCGAACACGCGCTGTTGTCTTTACCGGGGAGCAGCGCACTTCACCACCACACCATCCGGGTCCTTCGTTTTGCCTGTCTCTCAGCTAGTTCTATCGATTAAAAAGAAAAAGGCAGTAAATAAAAGGGTTAAGATTGTGATTATAACTAAGCCTCAGCTTAACTGGGTTCAATGCCGATTTGGGCTCCCCAGATCAATCCCGTTGACGGGTGATTGCTGATGGCAAAAAGATCGATAGAACTAGATGAGAGACAGGCAAAACGAAGGACCCGGATGGTGTGGTGGTGAAGTGGGCTGCTTCCCAGTAAGGACAACAGCGCGCGTTCGTTCCCCACCACATACACCTGCGGTCCGGAGTTTTGCAAATATCGCAGCATTACATACGAGTTATATTTCGCAACATGCCCTGCCATTAAAAAGAAAAAGGCAGTAAATAAAATGGTTAAGATTGAGATCATACATTATTATACCATTACTTTGATGACCATCTAATCTTCTAAAGATTCGATGGCTTTTGTAGTTGTGAGCTGTTCAGATTGTTTTAAGGTGTCCACTGAAGTTAACGGCGCTGTTCTCCGGGCACTTAATCGGCCAGCTGCTCCTCGTTTGGAGGCGCTGTTACGGATGATCGTATGGGCCCAGAAACAGCTCATAACTGAACGAGAGGATGACAAGACTTCGGTTCCTCCTTATCCAAATACGGGGAGGTATGGTATGCCTACTTCTGGTCCTTCCTCTGACACAAACACGATCGCTAGGACGCTTTTTGGTGGAACTTCGTGCTGATTTACTTGTAAATGTGCTTTCAATTTTGTAAGCATAGTGTTAGCTTATGACATCTCTTATATTGCATCATGTTCTCTAGATTATATTATTTTATTTAAATCCAGTTTCGGAGTTAGTAATAAATTATATTATTTAGCACTGTTCTAAGTGTTTATTCGGTAAGTGTACATATAAAAAAAGGAAGTAAACCTATATTATATGGAGGGAAATACTGCTTAAAACTTTATAGATGATGAACCCTATTGGCGAACAAGTAACACTAACATTTTTTTTATATGACACATCATCACATCTACTGTGCGAATCCTAGCACTTCTTGCACTCGATCCGTTCTCTTGGCATCCAAAGAGATCAAGTAAACCTTACCCGAACTCATGTAGTCACCGTCTCTATCGTTAGGTAATACTGTACAATTGTACATTGTGCATAGACGGTCATATAGGCGGTTTCGAACTAACTGGCGTCTTAGAGTGTCCAGTTGGATTGGAATGGGAATGTCTACATTTCGCGCAAAGTCCAAAGGCGCAATGGCTACTTAGTGGTAGCTACTCGGGAAGGTGTAGAGGAAAGAAAACACCCCAAAACGATAAGTGTAATGAAATAGGGTCCATTCATCCTACACTTTATTTCAAGCGAAATAAGCACAGTCATAAAACGTTGCTTAAAAAGAGCCGGTTTACATAAGTCAGCAGATGTGACTAAAAGACCACGAGACATTCAAAGACGCCAGTAAGTTCGTGACCACCTATATGACCGTCTATGTACAACGCAAAACTGTATAATATGCCCTAACGACTAACGATAGAGAGAGTAATTGCATGAATTTGGTTTATCCGATCTCTTGTAAAGCGGTTGGGGTCGAACATATTGGCGAAGCGGGTGAACCAACCACTATGTGCCCGTAAAAAAGAGCACCTAGACCACAAGCGCAAAGTTAAACACAGTATGAATGCTTCGTTTTCTTGCTCAGCAATCGCGAGGTTTTTAAACAGCATACATTTACTTACATAAAAACACAATACAATACAACGCTAGCTGACGTTTCGGCAGTATCGCCTTCTTCAGAGCCGCTTTTTCGTGACTTCCAATGAGGAAGTTTAGAACAGCTGATTATAGTCGGATGCGACTTTTCGAGCGTTTGCCCTTTGTTCATATTGTCTGTTATATAGGATATAGCAATGATTGGAGGAAGATGGTTTACACAGTGATGTTGATTTTTCCAGCAGTCCTCTATGCTCGGTTTCATGAATACATGTGCCAAGTTTTCGAAGTAAATCAAATAAGTGGCATTTTTATCTACCTGTAATGACGTCTGCGTTCACAAGAGTTGAACCCAGACTTGAATGTGAGTTATGTGTATGACTAGATATTCTAAAGTTACAATCATAACCGTTTTATTTACTGCCTACTCTTTGTTTTTTTTTTAATGACAGGATATATTGCGTAATCTAAGTTCAACGGTGCTGAGATATTGAGAGGGAAGCCCAAATCGAAAATGAACCCAGTTAAGCTGCAAGATCAATCCCGCTGAGGGGTGATTGCTGATGGCAAAGATCGATAGAACTGGCTGAGAGACAGGCGAAAAGAAGGACCTGCATGGTGTGGTTGTGAACGCGTTACTCATCGGAAAGGACAATAGCGCGTTCGTTCCCCACCCAAGACACCTACAGTCCAGAGTTTTGCAAATATCTCAGCACTGTTAAATTTAAATTCTAAAGTTGTTTGTGCACTTTTGTCACCTTGCCGTGGTTAGGGGAACGCTTATATCCGGGACTGGTAACAGATCCTTTTGTGAGTCATAAAAACTGATCGTTGGACGGATGGCTACTTCAACCCACATAAATAAAGCAAATTCTACTAAATAAACGCGAACCAATACTTGAATATTTAAAAGGACCGTCTACACCGGCTGCACCGGCCCCACCATAACTTCAATTTTTCGGAGTTGTAACTGCCACGACCGACTTTCTATTAACCTCGGCATTGATCAAGTGATTTTGTTCGCATTTTTTTGAGCAAACGCGAGGTGTTATTGTTCTTTGTTCACGATTAAGCTGACGTTTCGGCGAATTTCGCCTTCTTCAGAGCCTGGAAAGGTCAAGTTGATAGCAACTCACTCGGCCAGACGCCTCCATAACCAAACAAAGAAACCCCAAACCAAGATTTCAATCACTTTGAACACAGCTTTGCACACTCACCGCTTTCTATGAGGTCTCCACTAAGTATGTCACGTAGAGACCAACCGCACAGAAATCACGTGGAAGTATAATGTGCCCCTCACATCAGAAAAGCAGTTTTATATACTGCCCTATATCACGCGTGATAATGAGGCATTCTTCCCTGCGGTTCATTTTTTCGGAGTTGTGCTAGTTTAGCCATTGCGGTTCCTTAGAATCGCGGGGTCAGCATGGCCAGGGTGTGTGCCAAGTCTTCTTCACCACAGGCAGCCCTTGTGGATCAAAGGGAGATTTGCCACCATGTGACTAGTTTGATACTAGGATGGTGGTGGATCCTGGTATTGGTTTACTCTTAGGTGGGCTTCCTGATGAAAAAGCCGGTCACCTTCTCAGCGTGGAGGACCTTGCCGGGGAATTGAATTACCCTGCTGTTCATCGCAGCCCGACACCCAGGAGCACCTCTGAACCATAATGAGGCGGTAAACCGTTGGAAGGAGCATGAACCATAAGTAGAAACCTGCCCGCACATATAAATGAAATTAGTCACTGTAGGAACTGTACCGGAACCACCTGTAACGACGAATGTTCATTTTATGTGCTGAGAAAGTTTGAAGGTAAAAGATAACGTGTTTTGAATTGACCAATACCTTAAGGATGCGTCATTGCAATCCACTCCATCAAACATCGTACAGATTACAGGACGCATATTTCCCTTACACAGTTAGTCCGCTGGCACACCGACGTATCAAGTCAGTGCTTTTATTCCGCAGCCCAGTTCCTTTACCAATTTTTCTGCTCCGGAGGGATTGAGGCTTAGCTAGCTCGAGATGCAGTGTCAAACCGACCATGCATATCGCACTAGTCATCTGTAACCACTTGGCCACCTTACAGTTTTAATTACCTTGATCCATTTAAGCTCTTTGATAGTTCGCCGCCTTAAAATAACGACGGAGCGCTTGTCGTCGTAGAATGGTGATGTACGGTAAGAGTTCACCATGCCGAAGAGAGTGGAATAATTATATTTCGTTATTCATATCCGAAAACCCAGCGCTGAAAGTAAACCAATGCCATGTACTATTGCGGTGCTAGAAGAGACATGTTCGCAACGTTGCAAACACCCGTCCGTGCTCCAGATGGAAGTGTCACCGCTAGTGATAAGGAACCTCCTGATACGGTTGTCTCTCGATTTCACGAAAAGAAAAGAGCTTCGCTAACAAGCAAAGTCCGAGTGAAATGAAGTTGCTCCTTACGGCAGCACCACTTTTTGTGTCGTTCAGGTATCCAGATGAATGTGCTGAGTTATTGCTATTCTTCATATCTTCTGAACTATGCATGCAACACAGCATTGCTCTTCGTTGTAGAATTTGTAAATTTAAAGAAAAAGTTTTGAAAACTTCTCCGCACCTCTGGTCTTGAGAATTGAAAAACAAATGAGCACGAGTACTAAGACGTCCAATGAAATTCACGAGAAACAATAACAGATGGTGGTACCATCTCCGAGTCGGCGTATAGATGAATCTTTCTAATGGATAACATCCACCATCGTACGAAATATTTCAGCTACTCATTTTTCACGTTTCTTTTTTGCTTGTATCATCGACCTAATTCGTCGACTATCTACCAGTTTCGTCCTAATGACTACATTTAGCCGACATGCAAAGACTTGTTCCTTCGTTTTTCTTCTTCCCGTCATTGTTATCCTTTCGATATTCACGGGATGGCCCAGTTTGCTGGGCGATCCGGGCAGCCGGTTCGGCCCCCCGCCAGGCGCACCCGGCTGGCTGAGTGTAAAGCGACACACCACCAACTCCGCTGCCGACCCCACTCTCCATACCTCACTTCTCTCTTCGCCATCAAATTGTTGAATCCTTGTCGGATCCATTTCCTCGTGATGATACTCCATCCACACTCTCTTCGTGCACTTATTCTACTTGCTCTGACCCCGAATAGATGGAGATGGTAAAACTAAGGATTGAACTGGCCTGAAATGCAGACCTCATTGAATCTTTCATCATTTCTTTTTCAAATGTCTTTTTTTTCTCTGAAGTAAATTCGAAAGAGTTATGACTTCCTTGGAAGATAGTTCTTGGGTAGTTGGTAATCCATTAGGTGCAAAGTAGCAGTGAAAGGTTGAGCATATGCGGCACAGTTATCGTTGACTTAGTGTTGGTCGTCACTTTCCGATTCTGATCGATTTTTCAAATGTGTAAACAAACTGTGTTTTTTTGTGTGGGATATAAGTTTAAAGAGCTGAGATCTTTTCAGTTTACAAGCGTGGTAGATGAATTCTTGAAGAAAATCATAGATAACTAACTAGGACAATCATAAATGTAGTGGCAAATCCATATTCGAATCTATATGCATTATTGATCGATAATCATGCTTTTAATATATATAGAATGTAGGAAAAAGAATTTGGAAAATAAATGATGAAATAAATCTGGATTTGCGAACACTTTCAGTTCCCACCATGTGCAGCTGCTTAGCGCTAGATTGAGCAGCTGCTGCGACAAAACAGTGAAAGGCTCTAGTCACTCAGTGAAACATATGCTCCTACTTATTTTCCTTGTTTTGCTTAATAAATCCGCTCGCTGTATTAGTATAAAAAGGAAAATGGATAAAGTGTTTGGCGTAGATCATTCCCTGAGTGATGCGCCATGTATTGGATTCCATTCGTAATGACTTAGAGGTGATTAGATGCATGCCTCACCTATGCAGTGACTTGCGATCGGTGGCCTAACGATATTTCAAGTCAGGGTTGCTGTTGTCCCAGACAAGTGTGCCAGGAGGAATAGAAAGCTTGACCAGTTCGTGGCTTGAGATCGAATGGTCACGTGTGTATTGCGAAATAACTCTAATGCCCCACAAGCACCTCATCAGTAAATCGAAGCATTTCTGTTGTTGGAAGAAGGTAAGGTATACAGAAAAATACTAGAAATCGATAAAGTTTGATTTCTGAATAGGAGTGAAGTTCTCCTTTAACGAGATGAACTAAGTATATTAAAGTAACGAGAACTATTACATTATTAAATAGACTACAGACTACATGGACTAGTAGGGACTCGTGTTGCGCAGTGGTCAGAGGCGTCCTGCAATACACATGGCATCGATCTCGAGCCCCAGGCTCACCAAAAAGAAATTTCCGGAGTCTTCAGGCTGGTACTAAATTCGTCTGGGAAGATATCAGCACTGACTTGACACATCGGTAGGCCACCGAGGCCCATGTTATAGGCAAGATATGCATTCAATCACCTCTACAATGCTAGGAATCGAGTCGAATGCATGGAGCATCCCTCAGGGACCGATCAACGCCCAGCGCTTTATCCTTTAGCTTTAATATCTACTAAAAGAGCTCCTACACGCTTTTCTCAGCATTATGAATAGAAAATCAGTGGAATTTCGGAAACCGACTGAAAATAACCAATTTTTAACTCTCAGTTAAATGAAGGAAAAGAAGAACTAAAGAAGAAAGAAAGAAAGAAAAGAAAAACAAAGTTTTATACGAACACCGTGTTAGCTAAGTAGCCTGAGAAAATAATGACTGATTTTGCTTTATGAATAGCACATTTTGTACAATTATAAATATGAAATGGTGAAATGCGGTCAGATGTCTACGAACCCTTGGGTGTCCGAGACGACGTCCTGAAAACTTACAAAAATTCGGATTCACTGAAGAAGTGTGGTTGTTGAATATTAAAACGAAGTTCGAGGTAGAAAGTAATTTTCTCGATTTGAAAAATGACTCTGTAGGTGTTCACTAGTTCCTTACCTTTCCGAGAAGACCGATTAGCATTCCGTAAGGGAACATCCTCCTTACGCTTTCTGTGACCGTCTCTCTAGTAACTTCGACATCGATCCACAGCTCCTTGTTTTTGATGACCTACTACGGGTTTTTTACCGTAGGATCCAGCTTCTTACAGTCCACATTGTGCCATATTCTGCGTTCTTTTTTGTTTTTATTAATTTCTTAGATTCATTATTAAGCGTCCTCATAAATTTTTTTCTAATTCCTAAATCCAAAGTGCGTTTCATTATTTGTGATGAACTGCTATCATTGCGCTGTTCGACTACTTACTACTTGGATATTTGGATGGCCCGTCCTCACTAGTTGTGCGGACCCCAGCACAATTTCCATTTTGCGGAGTTTTGCTGGCTTAGCCACTGTGATTCACTGGAGTCCCGAGGTCAGCTAGGCCAAAGTCTGCCCCAGGTCGTCAACACTGCAGGCGGTCGCAGCTTTTGTGGATCAGAGGGAGATTTGCCACTATGATAACTAGTTTGACACTAGAATGGTGGTGGATCCTGGTATTGGTTTACTCTTAGCTGGGCTTCCTGATGCAAACGCAGTCTCAGCTCTGGAGGCCCTACTGGAGAGATGGATCTCCCAGCTGTACATCAGGGCAAGACGCCCAGGAACACCTACCAGCCACGATGAGGCGGTAAACCTTTGGGAGGTTAGAAGTAATACTAGGTAGTAAATAGAAATGAAACGTTATCACTGAATGGCCGGTGAACCTTCTATGGGATTACCAAGGAAAAACAGATTTGAAATTGGCGCGCAGCCGTGAGCGCGCGCATTTTGGCCAATCGCGTGCGACGGGCGGTCGGCGGCGGTGGGAATGCGGCAGCGTGCGGCCCCAACCCTCTTCCATCTCGACGATTCGTTGAGGTAGTTACCCTTTTTGCTTACTTAGCTGGCATCTAGATGTTTTTCAGCTCAATATTTATAATTTACTGGAGTAGGGAGTTCTATGTGGGACCACTGTGACTGTGAGGATGAGTTATAGTGTTCCCAGAGGCAAATCCGTGGAACGATAATGGATTTTTCATCGGAGAGACGTTGCTGACCCACTTTTTGGTACCATCGCTACTGTTTGCTACGCGCCCAGTTGGGCTGTACCGATACGACTTCTGTTTTTTGTAGAATTTTCAGTGCGGTGTGTCGACATTACTATCCGAGCAACAACTTGTTTGAGATTTTACCAGTACTAGTTTCGAGCTTCGTGTTGATCACGTCAGATGTTTCACATTGTCATGGGGAAGCAGAGTTTTCCATTTACCACTGTTCGTTTTTGAATAACCGAGTGTACGGGCTGCATTTGGTTGTTCTGATGTAACTTACTGGTACCTACAGTGCATGGGATTGTTGTGTAGATATTGTGGACTTTCGATTTTCATATATTTTGTTGAAAGCCGTATACGTACTTACTTGGACGCTTGGATGGCACCTCTTCGGCGGTTGTGCGGGCTCCAGCATAATCTCTATTTTCACGGGGTTTTGCTGGTTTACCCGTTGTAGTTCTCTGGAATCGCGAGGTCGGCCTGGCCAACGTCTGCCCCAGGTCTTCACCACCACAGGCAGTCACAGCCTTTGTGGATCAGAGGAAGATTTGCCATCACGCGACTTTGTACCAGGACGGTGGCGGATCCTGTTGTTGGTTTACTTTTAGCTAGGCTTCCTGATAGAAACGCCGGTCTCCTTCTTAGTTTGGGAGGCCCAGTCTGATACCCAGGAGTAGGATTACTCTAATGAAGTTTATAGTTAGTTTTTCTTAACCACAGAAATCGTTAGGTCAGGTTGAGGGCGAAGACCAGTATGCACTAGTAGCGCAGTATCGATCTATTGTTATACTATGTTTAACTGTTTGATATTAAAAACTAAAAAAAAATCGGCTTTGTAGTTACAGTTAAAAAATGGCGCTTTGATGCCATGATATTGGCGAATGTGATGGTATTCGTCTTAGGTGATGACTTCTGGATCTACTAAATTCCATTAGAATCCGCTCACAAAATGCATTCTTCCATAAAAAGGATAAAGGACAAGGCTGTCGGCATTGATCGATTCCTGAGGGATGCGCCCTGACTTAATCGAGCATCATTGGAGATGATTGAATGCATATCTGACCTTTACATTGACTCGCCGTGGTCCACCGATGTATCGAACCAGTGCTGCTATCCACTGAGACAATTCTGGTACCAATTTTGCGATCCCGCAAGGATGAAAGGCTTGGTGGGCCCGGGGCGCAAGGAACGATCCATTGTGTATTGCAGGGCTCTCCTGATCATTGCGCTACACGCGCCCCTGATTCTTTCGTGAACTTGTAAAACTCCCTCAACGTGTTTTTTTTGCTTCCGCATAATGATCTTCTTGGTGAGTGCAATTTTGTTCTACAGCATCTTTTCACTCGTTTTTCTGCTATTGCTGCCTATTTAGGTGTTCTTAGGAGGATCAGACGACGCACCTAAAAAAAGTAGTGTGGGCTTCGAATGTTGCTCAATGTTATCATAAAAACGTGAACATATAATTTTTGAGCGGTTTTCTTAGATAGTTAGTCTTCATTTTCACGGACTACGTGCCATAAAAAGTAATGTTACTGTTACTGGGGCGCGTATAGCGCCGTGGTTATAAGCGCCCTGCTGTACGCATGGAATCGATCCCGCGTCCCAGCCCACCAAGCCCTCTATGCCTCCGGGGTCGGCAAATTGGCACCAAACTGCTTTGGTCGATACATGAGCAGGTGACAATGACTCATCATATAGGGCAGACATGCATTCAGTTACCTCTGCGATGCTACGAGTGGAATATGGATGTGTCGTTTTCTTGTTCAGCAATCGCGAGGTTGCTGTTTAAAAACCTCGCGATTGCTGAACAAGAAAACGACACATTCATATTCCAATGCCGAGGTTAATAGAAAGTCGATCCTGGCAGCTACGAATGTAGTCTAATGCATGTAGCATCTATCGAACATTGTCCAACGCCGAGAATTTCTTCATTTATTCGTTTTTAATCAGTCCTGATTTTCACAAACTATGTATAGAAAAAGTTGATGTTACTTTCTCTGTTGTTGTTCCTAACTGCTTCATCATCTCTTGAGCTACTGTCAATGTTGTCACTCTCAACACCGTGACTCATTCGTCTCTTAGCCATTGATCGTTCGTTTGCTGCTATCGAAAAGCACTGGTGCTCTTGCGAATCTGCGACGCGCCCAGTACAACGCCAAGCGTATTTCCCACTTACATGTGTAAATAAAAGTGTCTTAGATCACCTTCGTTTCGAGAGGATATTGGTGGTGTTTCGTTTCTGAATCTCTGGTTTCAGGCTTTTTGTGTTCGGTTGTTTTCTGATTCGCCTCTTCATAGTATTCTACCATGGTGAGTTTTAGCTAAGCACTTTTTCTTTCATACTGCCTATGTCAACTGCGTTTTCAGAAAAGGACGCGGTTATCTTTAGTAACAACGTAGTTTTCATTATGTTGAAACAATCAAACCAGTGTCGTTAATGGCCAGAAGGCTATGATGAACAGCCTTCGTCACAAGTTTTCGGTTCCGTATGGAATTCTCACGGGTCTTAGCCAATGTTTGGCTAGTATTCGTAATTTTCTGGTCAGCATACGGTTTGCTCTGTGTGGATGCTGCTAATACTGAATTGATTTGCATGGTGTGATTTTTTTTGTGAATGGTGTGTCTAAAAAGGTTTCAGTCAACCTCCGGTGTTATGGTCAATCCTGACGTTCAGTCCACATTCCAGAAACTAAGTGAAGGGAAAAAGGAATTTCGATATATCATCTTTAAAATAGAGGTAATCTTTTTTGCACTTAACACCTGACGTCCGACTTAGATTGATTCCTGCTCATACGTATGGGCCGATGCGATTTAGTTGCAGACCTTTTTTTTTCTGGTCCTTTATTTTGCCATACAACGATTGCATTGAGCTATTTCTCATGATTACTAGGTAACTTATCCAGCACATGTAATACCAACTGTTGCCCCAAGAAAGGTAATTTCTGCGGCTGGTAATATGCAGAATAAGTATTTGGAAGAGGAGAGCATAAAACTGTCTCTGCTGCTCTCTTTAATCCCACGGCATTCAGTTGCCGTCTGTGGGCTAGCAAAATAGCATGGAGACTATTAACGATAAGGAGGCTGTAGGTGACTCTTATTTGGGCTGGATCGACTGTAGTGAATTGATTTCAATTCACAGTGCGCGGCAGATGATTAGGCGGCTTTCTGCGCTCGGGGCAAACGATAGCTGCCGGACTTCAAGTGTTAAATATGAATTTGGCTTGTTCATTGCATACAGCTGCGATAGTACCTTGTCAAAATCCACCTTCTTTTCTCAAACAGTCTCCTGTTTAGAGTTCCTGGAAGCCTGTTTCGTGGAATTCCTTTCAGTTGTATATGAAAGTGTTAGCAAATTTTTGAAATGCTACTTTTTTAAGACACAAACACATTGACGATTGTGTGTCCTACGTCATGCCGTCGCACTTAAAAAAGCAAGCCGATCATCAACGCGGACTTAATCAGCAAATGACATGGGGTCGTGTGATCAACGTTTTATACATGCGTAGAAAATAAGGAGGAGATCAGCGTTTCTTCGTAACGAAATGGAAAATACACTTAATTGCCCTTTATGTTGGACTTCGGTAATATAAATGGGATGTTGTTCACATAGTACTGAAATTTGTGCGTGTAGTTACTCTTCGTTCGTTTGTTTTGCTCGTTTCACATCCGAAAACTTGAAGGTACTGGGGCGGAAAGCACAGCAGGTAGTCGCAAGTAATTGCTGCGTATTGATGCGAGAAGAATGTTCCAAAAACCTCTTAATCTGTAGTAATAAGGAAAATGGGTGGTTGAATAGCAATGAATTGAAGAGAAGTGTTGTGAGTCATCATAAATCAATAAGTTACAATAGAATCGCTTAGGCTGTACATGTGCGATTTCCATGTCTCACAGCGTTGTTTAGGAGCGGGAGGTGGTGGTTGAGGCCGCTGTTTCGCAAGAAGAACTAGGCTTGACAGGCGACGATTACGATGACTCATCCAAGGCTGCTTTCGAGAAGTTTGTGGCCGATATCAAGGTTGCTTACGATATGTACCTTTCTTTTTTTTTACATATTTTGGAATTAAACTCGTAAAATGATCCGGAATTCATTTTGATAGTAGTGTTTAGAATCGTACCGATGGTTTTACTGACTGTCGCTATGCCGTCTTTGATTTCAAGTTCACGTGTTCCCGCGTTGGTGCTGGTACCTCCAAGATGGATAAAATCGTCTTTCTCCAGTTGTAGGATATTTTATTGCTTTCTTAATCTTCAGGAGTAGGGTTTCAAATTGAATAGCTGGATGTTTGGAACTTATCGCTCATTCATTAACCAATGTTACACGTTGGGATACTGTTATAGGTAGAATGAACTTTATACAAAAAGTGGTACAGCATTAACTTGCCCAGGTATCAGGAACGCACTTTATGTCTAGCCGGCACTGTTGATGGCGATAAATAGTCCACCGGGGTGCTTGCAAAATCTCTTCGTTGACAAGTGTTTTTTGCTAGAAAAATCGCGAATTGGATGAGTTATTGTACTGTATGGTCTAGAGCATTCGCTTGACTGGCTACAAGTTGCTTTTATGACACAATGAAGCAATAACATAACAGTTTATTGAGCTTTTCTGCGCATTTTCTACATATCATCATAGGTGCCCCGATGGCGCGTCTATTAAGAAGAAAATGGTATATGCGTCGTCTGCGTCTGCAATAAAAGCTTCACTGGGTACGGGGAAAATCCTGCAGTTCCAGGTTAGTGTTTTGTTAGTCCATTTGTTTGGTTTTACATTTGTGACGTATGTCACATAGAGGTATATTCCATATGAAAGGTATCGCGTAAAACTTAGTTACTTGGGTACTTGGACGGCGCGTCTTCACTGGTTGTGCGGCCCCCAACATAATTTCCATTTTTTCGGAATTTTGCTGGCTTGGCCATCATGGTTCGCTGAAGTGCCGAGATCACTATAGCCAAAGTCTGCTCCAGGTCGTCACCACACCAGGCAGTCGCCACCTTTGTGTATCAGAGGGGTCTTAGCAACCTGCGACTAGTTTGATACCACGACGGTGGTAGATCTTGATATTGGTTTTGTCTTAGCTAGGCTTCCAAATGAAAACACCAAACTCCTTCTGAACTTGGGCGACACTGCTGGTTGGATGAACCCTCCACTGTACATCGCAGCCCCACACCAAGAACACCTCCCAGCCACGAAGAGGTGCTAAGAATAACGGCGAAATTCTGATAAACTTTACTAGGAGTCGATATCAATATGTGAGCTCTTCTTCTTTTTACCTTTTTTTTTCTATTGCTTATATCAGTTGGCGTTTTATTCAAATCGGAAATTTTCTGTTAGGCTTCTTGATAGTGTAATCCCCCCCAACAACATTATGGTAAGGCTCTGATCAACCTCAACGCGTATCGAACACTTCATCCTCTCTTTTCGGAGAACACTGTATTTGCCGTGACTATTTGCTTCACTTTTGCTGAATTTTTGTGACTGGATACTGTTCTGGTTGAGTCACGGTATATCACCGTAGAATCAAATTTGGTTACTAATTCTTCACGAGTGAATATGATATGAAGATAAATGACTTTCGCCTTCCTTTTTCACTAAAGTTTATTTATGTCATGTAAAGGAGGAGATTCATGTCTCCCTACTTTGTGGGTGATCTGTGTACGCTGAAATAGTTTTCTTCTTTTTCTTTTCAAATATGTTTTAACGTTCGAGAATTTCAGGTGTCAGATGAGTCAGAAATGTCGCACAAGGAACTGCTGTCAAAGCTGACAGAAAAATATGCGGACAACTAAGCCTAGCCACGGCTGGTGGTCTTTTACGAATTTATGCGTCATCAAATCCAATCACGTCTCACTTTTTTTAGATGATTGTGGTCGTTCTACGAAACACGTCCAGTACACGAAATGTGTGTTGCGTTTTGCATAACCACAGTTCTTTGCGTGTGCCTCTACGTTTTGTCAGCTAACCCAAACACACACAAACTGTTTTGTTGTCTCGACCGCCCTCTCACCAACTTCTCTTTTACTAGGGTGCATTTGAGTGCCGAGAGAAAGCGTCTTGTTTGTTTTCTTCGTTTTTTATACCTGAATTATTTATTTAAGTGCTCGCTTTACTCTGCAAATCTGTCTGTTGTGCTATCACAATGGTCTGTGTCGGTGTGGAAAACTCTCCTTTTGATACATCATTTTTGTGTGATAATAACCGTTGTGCGCTTTGAAATAAATAATTAACGTTGTTTTTGTGTTTAACTTACTCGCATGGTTTATTGTTGTTCACTAAACTGGGCTACGATAGAATATGGGTTTTTTCTTTGACGGTACTCTGCGCCATTTAGATGCTGTTGAAATATCCTTGGCGACACAGAATCAATTGCGCAGGGGAATAAGCCGCAGTTTCTTTATCAAAAAGCTTTCTTTGTTCAAGAAGGTAGATTGATCACAATGTGAGGAATGATTTAGGCCTCTGGAGTGAAGATTGATCCGTCATGCAAGAACGCTTATGATATGCTTCATAACAAACATCAACACAGCTACATCATTTTCAAGGTGAATAAGAATAAGCCTACTGCGGGCAATATTTGTTGGCTTTGTCGACTATAAAATATTTTATGAAAGTGTGGGCCTGCTGTGTGGTGTTTTGGTACCCGATAGAAGTGTATTTATGGGTAAGTCCCACAACGACTAAGGTAAAGAGAGTGGTGGTTGGAGGTATCTTGCAGTTCAGACAGGCTGCTTGGTTCGATCTGGTTCCCCGATTAAATCAAACTCATTATTGCTGTCGTAGAGATTGACAGCATGGTAGTGGGATTAGTTTCGAAGATGAAAAAACACCGGACTACTAGATTGCTGGGTAGCTGGAAGTGATTATATTGGCCAAATAAGCGTCCGTTCACCTTCGCGACGCTACGAACGGCTTCGTTTGCACGGCGTATACCTCAGGGATGGATTACCATCGAATGCTTTATCCGTTATACTTCTGTCCTTAGAAGCGACTACTGAGATCCTGATCAGGTCAACGGCGATTTTTTTTGGAAGATTATCTGGTACGATGGTTGCTAGAAGTTGTGAAGCAAAAGTGGCTACCATAATGCCTTCCTGCTTGTCAGTGAATGCCCCTCATTCTTCACAAGGATGCATTATTTTTACGAGGATATTTTACTTTTTAGAGTAATGGGAGTAATTAGGTAATTAAGCATAACCTTTCTGATACAGTAGAAATACGCTCGTATATTAGTTTTACAATATCTTGATCCTCAAATCTTGAACAGCATCAGCTCACACCTGTTTCGTATAGCAACAACCCACTTTGGTTTGGAGAAGAAAAGATTTTCACCTAAACGAAGTAGAATCTGTACTATCGTACTAACGACGAGAAAATAAGGAGTACCTTAAGTTATATTTGTTCGATGGCAAAACCTACTGTAATTTACAGGAATGTTTTTTAAACAGTAAAACGTAGTTCCCGTTATGTTGAGGAGGTTTTGTTTGCAAAAAAAAAAGCCAAATTGCAAAACAAAACGAAAGGGACGAAATGAGATGAATTTTTTGTTGCAAAATATTTTGAGCCGATTTTGGTAATTCTCTAAAATATGAGGCATTTATGAGACGTAGAACTACGAGAACATTCTGCCGACCCTGTGCCATCGAGACTGTGTAAAGTAGATGAGCAGAAAGCTTACTAAGAAATGAACAAGATAGACCCAAAAGATATTTAACAAACAGTGGACAGCTAGCCGATTATATTCGTAACTTGAGAGCTTAGACATGAGATTTTCTTCAATGTAGATTTGGAAACATCGTTTCTATTCTATTTAATGAGACAAGGAGGAATTCCTTCTGTTTATGATAGAAGGCTATACATGAGGTCAGAAATTCATTAATTATGGCGGCCAGCTAAGCATCTATTACCTATGACTTCTATACTACTATTAAACATCAAGTGCCTTCTTTTTAGTAAAAGGCTTTCAATTTCTTTAACTCTATGTCAAAAACAGACGCACGTGTGACGGAGTAGCAAGGGGCGCCCAGCAATGTACAGAGGGTGTCCGGTTCAACACCGCGCTCCATCTAAGTCAAACGTACCATCGCTCCGAGATCAGGGAATTGGCGCCAGATTTTTTGGGTGGATGGAAACTCATCGATAGGCCACCGAAAGCCATTTTGCTGTCCAGATATGCATTCAATCACTTCTCGTGATGTTTAACAGAATCTAGCGCAACCCATATTTCTTCTTTACTTGGATACATGGACGGCCCGTCCTCACTTGTTGTGCTGGCTCCAGCAATATTCTCCACTTTCTGGAGTTTTGCTGGTTTGACCATGGTGTTTTCCTGGAGTCCCGAGGTCAGCCTAGCCAATGTCTCTCTCACGTCGTCACCACCACAGGCAGCCCTTGTGGATCAGAAGGAGATTTGTCACCATGTGACTTGTTTGATACTAGCACGGTGGTGGATCCTGGTATTGGTTTACTTTTAGCTAGACTTCTTGATGGATACGCCGGACTCCTTCTCGGCCTGGGAGACCCTAACGGGGTATGAACCCTCGCTTTACATTGCAGACCGACTCCCAGGAAAACCTTCCAGCCACGATGAGGCGTATCGAGATCGTTGGGAGGAATCCATATTTCAATATAATCCATATTTAAGTCGTATTAAATAGCGTTTAGTTAAGTATGCTTTCATGTTATTCAGATGTAACAAGTAGGAAGAAACGGTTTTAGATTGACAAAAATGATACAGCGATCGTTGTGGAGAAAGTCGGTGACAAAGGTGCACCATATTCTGAATTTATCGAGGAGATGAGGAAAGCCGTCGATGGAGGTAAAGAATGCAGGTATGATAAGATAGATAAGTTCAAATGTGCATCCCGAAATTATCTGAGAAACTCTTAGATATGCTGCTGTAGATGTAGAAGTGCAAGTACAAAGGCAAGGTACAGAGGGTGGCAGTAAGCTGAATAAAGTCATTTTTGTGCAATAGTGAGTTAGTTATATAATTTTCCCAGGCTATTCTAATCCTTCGTCGTCATCATCACCGATATTTGTAACCAATAGGACTCTGATTTCAGTTGTCCGGATGAAGCACCGGTACGTCGTCGAATGCTGTACGCTTCATCGGTGCGTGCTTTGAAGGCCACACTAGGTCTTGAATCGCTTATGCAGGTAATTGTTCTTTGTTCCACGAACTACTCAATTCCATTCGTTGCAATCGATTTATTTAGTGTTTTCCTTAGAAATGCCAACATTCTGCTGACACGAGAAGGAAGTTGTCTGTAGTTATATGGCATTACTAACATATGAATACTTGAACACTTGAACACTTGAGTCGAAGGAATCATGAAAAATCGTGCCGACCCCAAGATAATTTCCACTTCATTGGTAATATGTTTCTTGAGTGGGATTTTTGTCCCTGTAGTTTTGAAAGCCATGATAAGTCAGCTTGTTGTGAAACCAATCATTAAGGGCGCTAGTTTATCTTTATCTGGGCTTTCAGTTGAACACGTCGAATTCTTTCTCAGCTTATGAAATCCTGATTTGGGGTTCAATCACCCACGCTGCACTTCGCACTTCGAAGCCAAGGACTGTATTCAAAAAGAGTGGCTAAATTGTAGAAAAATCTTAAGAAAAGTGCTTTTAAAAAGTAGTGTGTTTTGAAGTTTTGAGAAAGTTTGACTACGATTTTTCCAATATTATTATTAATTTAACATTGATCTTAGCAAGAGTTTCGAAGACGATGAGAGTTTTGGTCATCAAAATGAGCTCATAGTGGTCATTTTATTGTCAGGGAGTTTATGTTGTCATATTACACTCGTATTTCGACGTAGGATATTGTATTCGTTCGAATAGTGTAATCCAGGCAAGCGCTCTTAAATAGCGTCGTTTTGCGGATGTCGGATAGAAATGGAAGATTAATTACGATAGCTGCAAAGCATTTGATCGGATTACTGGAAGCTTTGTTTCCGGCTTATTCATTTTCATAAGCGTGAAGGTTTTCTAAAGTTCCTAGTCTGTGATTCCACGGCCGACTTTCTAATAACCACGGCCTTGGTAAAAATTATCTATATTCTTGTTGAGCAGACACGAGGTGTTACTTTATTCCCTATCACGGTAAAGGTGATGTTTCGGCTCACTTCGCCTTCTTCAGCGACTGGAAATGTCAAGTTGACTGCGACCTTTCCCGCCAAACACCTCCATAACCAAACGGGGAAAATTCTAACTTAAGAGTTCAATCCTATTGAAATCGAAATATTATGACTTCTTCGCATTGAAATCTTGGTTTAGCATTTTCTCAGCTTGGTTGTGGAGGTGTTTGACAAACAGGATTGCAGTCAACTTGACCTTTCCAGACTCTTAACAATGCGGAATCCGCCGAAATGTCAGCTTTACCGTAATAAGTAATGAAGTAATACATCATGCTTGCTCAACAAAATTATGGGGAATTTCTAGTCTTTATTTAGTTTGGATTGTACAGTCCTCGTGATTTTTTCGTCTGATCGGTTCGACAGTGTTTCTGGTCTAATTTTAGCTTAGTGAATTCTCCAACCTTAGTGTTTGTAGTTAGTATTCATTGCTTTTTAAAAACTGCTCTTAAATTCAGGTTCAAGCCTCCGACCTGTCTGATCTTGATGAAAAAGCCATCAAGCACGAGTTGGTCAGTAGCCAGAGGACCTGAACGCTCCGCTCTAAGACAATTCTTATTTGTTTTTCATCCAATAGCTGTTTCTTCTTATCGAATCCTTTTGCTTTTCGATGTTTGTTTAATGTAAGTTCGTAAGTCGAAGATCGTTACCGTAGTCACCTTGATGTTGGCTTGCTGTTCGGTCATTTCGCTGTGTATTTGCCAGATAACGTCTTAAATATTTCTTCTATCTCAGTTCAATAAAGCATTTTATTCGATGGATTAAATCTGTTACGTATATTATATAAATTTGTTCTGATGAAGTCTTCAATGAAAATCCATTTCTTCTATTGCATGAGTGAATGAAGGAAGGCGAAACACGTGACGTACTCGTTACCGGTTTCACAAAATAGCTGTAAAATCGTTTAGGTTGTGATACTGTTCTGGAAGCTCGAACAATTTTCAAATATTGGGTGATACGTGATGTACTTTCATGGACTTTTTCTAAAGAAGTGGGCAGAAATGATGTAGATGAAGAAGGGAATTTTTCTAAAGAGGTGCACGGAAATGATGTAGATGAAGAAAGGAATTCATACCTCCCTAGAATTATTAATTATGTGTTGTGGTCGGGAAGTAAGAAGAGTAGGGAAATTAACGTTAGTACACAAAAAGTGGTTTCGTACGCATCAAATTCAATGCATGGGAGCGCGCTGAAGAGTTATGCGTAGGTGCGCATGTTTTCATGATTGCTTTAAAGCGAGTTCCTTTACCGTAAATAGATCCAAATTCTAATCCATTTTCACTAAAACGTATTTCTATGTCACATTACCTGTGTGTTAGCCAAATAGCTAAAGTCATGACTAGAACAGATTACATCGAACAATCCACCGATCTGCTTAGTAGCCGCTTTTTGGATTTTACGTTTTGACGATGACGGATCCTCATCGATGTTCTAGAAGTAGTCAAATATTTCATAACAGAAATCAGACTAGTTAGTAAGTGGGATTCCAAACACCTAGAAAAAAACATTTTTTCTTCGATGATAACTTTTCGAACATTGGATTATGCGAATCGTCAAGCCAAGCATGGATGACTTTTGTTCTGATTTGAAAGCCTAATAACCATGACGTAACGAGAGAGGAAAAGGATTCTACTTTCCACTAGGAAGAGAATGGCTATGAAGCTTTGTAGTACCTTCGCATATGGCCGATAGGAGGTTAAAAATGTACTTCTGCTTAGGCACAGGGATTTAGCAGATGGACTTCATTTTCCTGTTACGTTGAATTGACATATACATCCTTTACATATGTACATAGTGGGAGCTATCCTGTAGCGATTGCATCGTCCACGTTGATTTCGCTCAAAGTGTACTTACTGATAAATTAGGAAGTAAGTGGGAAGAGATTTGGGTTGTCTCAAACAAATAAGCTTCCTATCTATTCCGGAAGTACTTGTCAAGTTACATATAGGTAAATCGAGCCTTCACGGTATAAAATAGTGAGCTGTTTGTGGAGAATTTCACATCAAAGAATCTACCAATAAGAAGCCCCGTAGTAAAAGTTCGATAGGCACCCTCGTACATCGACAAAATAGAGACCACATGTTACTCTTTCTCACAAAAACGACGGATGGAAACTTTATTCGTGCCTTGTTAGGTGACTGGTTCAGGAGATGACGGATTAACAAGGACGCGAGCGCTGTATGGGAAAACTCTCAGATTTTTGACTAAGATTTTTAGCAGATGATAAAACTCTTAAAAAAACATCTGCCTCACGTCTTCGATGAGTTTCTTCAGACGATCGTCATTGCACTTGCTGGTGAAAACTTCGGATTTTGTTGCAGAAGAAGCCAACGCGCGTCGTGACGGTTGTCGATAACCATCGAAAATAAAAAGCTTGATATTCTCCTTCCTTATATTTCCTTATACACTCTTTTAAACCAAAAAGGAATACTCACTATTCGGCTGGTTTTCGTAAAGTGCAAACTTATCGTTCAAGTCCTCTATAGAAGGATTTTTAGGTGCACTCGCTTCGGCATAACTTAACAGTTCATGGTATTTGCTAATCAGCTGGCAATATATTGTGAAAACAGGCAAAGTAAGAAAGTGAAGAAAGGAATGGAAGGAAGGGAATAAAGATAACGAAAAATATTCTTTGAAATTCACCTCTCGCCAGGTAAGGTGGTAGCCACTGTCGTCAAGTCTACGAGGATCGGTTCGCTCAATTGATTAGATGCTTGTATATTAACTATAACGAATCGTCGTGTTTCTAATTTTCTACAAAGTATTTCTACGTGCAAATTTTATCCAGCTGGAAACTTCTCACTTCATTGTAAAATTCAGCGCAATACTGCAGTTTTAGTGAAATTTATAAGCAGAAGTAATTAACGTCGTCTTTAAGTCTTTTGATATTAAGCAGCTGTACTTGTGCTTTTACACTCTCAAATACTTTTGGTGGACGATCACCTTGTGGTTGCGCAGTCTGTCCTGTTGCGAGTGCTACTGGTGGAGATGGCAGTGGGAGCGATGGTGTCAGCACCGCCGTTGGTTGGTGGTAATGCTGATGTTGTGCGGTGCTGTACTGAAGACATTTTACTATTATTGTACAACTTTTTATGGTTGTTATTCTATATTGCCAACATTTTTTAAATTACAATGTTATACCTTTTTATTTTCCGCCTACTATAATTTCGCGGCAGGGTACTAAGCGAAATACAACCACAACGTTGCTGAGATATTTGCAAAACTCTGGACCGCAGGTGTCTATGGTGGGGAACGAACGCGCTATTGTCCTTTCTGGGGAGTAGCGCGTTCACCACCACACCATGCTGGTCCTTTGTTTTACATACCATTTTTTAAATTATTGAGCTTACACGAAGTTGACAAACAACTTTATTCGGCTAAGGTTTCTACGTCTTCGCCTTTATCAGAGCCGGTAAACCGAGTCGATGGTCTACAGTTGTTCGCCTCCCCGATATAGTATCTTGTCGTCGAGGAGACGAACAATTGTTGATCATCGACTCAGATCATCGGCTCCGATGAAGATGAGGACGTCGAAATCTTAGCCGAATAAAAGTTCGATGGTTTTCTTCAATAAGCAGACACGAAGTTGGTATTATAGAATTTATTGGAATACAATAGCTGCTGACATTTCGGCGGTTTTACCTTCTTCAGAGTCTGGACAGTTAAATTGAGATGCGATCTACTCAGCCAAACGCTTTCATAACCCCAGCAGATAAAACTTAACAAATCAATTTGCATTCGCATCGGAAACAGCTTCATTTATATACCCACCGTTTATTCCTTAAATTTCAATTAGTTGGAGGAGAGTAGCCGCACAAAGTAATACATGGGCGAGGACTATGCCTGTGTCAGGCCACTGAATCAGCCTGAGGTATGCCGCTAGCCCACACGTGACGACAAGACACTCCTCTTTGCGGTTTATTTCTAAATTTTTCAAAAAATAAACGGTGGGTGTCCTCTCATCCCTTACACACTAAAAGGGCGCTTATAAGAAATATGTTTCGAACTGCTGCCAGCGTGTGCACAGGTAGAGAACAGAGGGAAGAATCCTCAAAACTGGCGCGCCAAATAGCCATTTCAAATGGTTACAAAACTGTAGCCTCTTGGCATAGGCATAGAGGAAAACCCACGTCCCAGAGCTGTAATTCTAGCGAAAACAAGGCTCCGTTCTTCTTGTCCTTTATTTCAAACGAAATAAATGCAGCTATAAAACGTTGCTTAATAAGAGTCGGTCTATAGAATTCCGTAAGAGTGATAGAAATACCATCGGACACTCTGAGACGCCAGCTAGTGTGCAACCGCCTATATGACCGCCTATGTATAACGAAAAACTGCATAATTTGCCCTAACGGTAGAGACAGTGTTTGCATGAGTTCGGGCGCAGTCTATTTGATCTCTTGTAAAGCGTGCGGGGACGAATGCGCTTGCGAAACGGGTAGACCGCTCTGCGTCAGCATAAAAGAACACCTAGTCGGTAAATCTAAATTAATAAACCAAACACTCCCCCAGGCGCGCATAGGATGCAGGAACACAACTGAGAAGATTTCGAGGTAGGAGTCACTATCCTTACGCACGAATCGAGAACTTCAATGCGTAAAACTCTTGAAGCGTTTTGGACTAATTCCAAAAATTCGGAAATGAGCCGCAAGAAGGAGTGCCTTGTCATCACGCGCGACCTGGCGCCATACCTCAGGCTAATCCAATGACCTGACACAGACACACTTGTCGCCCATGTATTACTCTGTGCCGCTACTATCCATCAACTACCTTAAATATTTACAACAAATAGATGGTAGATGTTTAAATGAAGCTGTTTCTTATGCGAATACAAATTTGTTTCTATTTCGAAACCGACTTTCCTTGAACCTCGGTATCACTAATCAATATGTATTCTTTCTTCGATGAGCTTACACGAGGTTGATAATGATATTTATTTTCGGCTAACGTTTCGACGTCTTCGTCTCCCTCAGAGCCGATGATCCGAGTCGATGGTCCATGCTTGTTCTTCGTCTCGACGCGGTGATTCGAAGATTCGAGGAGATGGCTCACTGAGGAGGACCTGACTCGACACGAAGGCAAAGCTGCCGCGTCGAGACGAATAACAAGCATGGACCATCGACTCGGATCATCGGCTCTGAGGAAGACGAAGACGTCGAAACGTTAGCCGAAAATAAATATCATTATCAACCTCGTGTAAGCTCATCGAAGAAAGAATACAAATTTGTTTGTTAAGTTTTATCTGCTGGGGTTATGAAAGTGTTTGGCTGGGTAGATCGCATCTCAATTTGACCTTTCCAGGCTCTGAAGAATGCGGAACCGCCGAAACGTCCGCTATTGTATCCTAATAAATCCTATAATAACAACTTCGTATCTGCTTATTGAAGAGAAACATCGAATTTTCAATCAATGCCGAGTTTAACAGAAAGTCGGTCTTGGGAATAAAAGTTGTTTATAAACTCGCGTTAGCTCAACAATTTAAAAGATTTTGATTATTTTACCACCGAGGTTAAATGGTGGTCGGTTTGAGAATTGTTTTGCTATCCTGTATTGTCCTTTTAAGCATGAGATTGTGGTTTTTTCCTTTCATTCAATGATATGCAAGTATAACAGCTTCAGATTTTATTCATTAAAGATGATAATTTCGCTCTGAACCATTTTGCGGAATAACATTGCAACAACAAAGAATTGCAACCTTATTATGCAACAAAGCAGCGAATTTGTGATCTCGGAATTTATCAATCCCTGGAGGAGGCGTGATGCTTTCGACTTCATCGAGCATACATAGAGGTGATTGAATGCATATTTAGCCTATACAGTGACTTGTGGTGGGCAGTCGATGTTTCAAACCGGTGTTTTTATTCTTCCAGCTCGTACCAATTTTCCGACCCTGGAGAAATGGAAGAACTGGTGAGGTGGGGCAGGAGATCGAGCCAAAGACCATGCATGGGTTGCAGGGATCCTACAACGACTGCGCTACGCTCGGGTTAGTACGTAGCATCCACTGAAACAGTGATTTTGTGAATCATTGATAAATGTTGTCGTCCTGAATATGCTGCCCTGCCATATGAAGAGATCAATCGAAATATCACGGTTGCTTTTCGTTGAACACCTTTCATGGTATTAGGGATTAAATCTGTTGTTTGATTACGGTCTTTGTTTACTGTAACACTGCTTTTAAAAGGTTACAAAATGCTAAACTAACTGGTCATTTAATAACTCGAAAGACCGACACTCCATAAACTTCGGGATAGATAGTTGATATATTTATTTATGTGATTTTATAAACTGATCTTCTTAAGCTGACGCGAGGTTGGTACAGGTCTTCGTTGTGTTGGTGTTATTGGTCGATGGCTGATGTTTCGGCGACTTCGCCTTCCTCAGAGTCTGGACGTATTTTATACGTGATGTTACGTGTGGGACATTCCCAGATCAACAACATCAAAAACAACGACAACGACAACGAAGACCTGTACCAACCTCGCGTCAGCGTAAGAAGATCAGTTTGTAAGATCATATAAACAAATATATTAACTGGTCATTATTTAAATAGAGAAAAATCGAGGCTTACCTGATGGTTTTGCAACGATTGCAGAGATTCTTGTCTACTCCCAGGTTGCGGCATCGGTGCTGGAAGTGGTGTAGCCGCTTGTGGTCCAAAAGCACTTGCTTGGAATGGTGCTAACGTAGGCAATGTAAACTGTGCTATTCCCTTAAAATTTCGGCAGCAGAGCTCATTTTTTTTCGTTTACATTATTTATGATTGCAATTTATAATAGTAGACTTGGTGGCAAAGAAAATTATGTACAATAAACATATAGACGAAAAAGCAAAAAAATCCGAGAAGAAATGAAAATTAGTGAAGTCTAACAAAAAATCAAATGTGACTGCTATGAACACATTTGAAGTGGTTAAGTGACAAGATGCTAATATTATATAACAAAATCCAGCTGCGCCGTATATTCTTGTGGTTTTCAACTGATAAGTCTAACCTGCACTGCTACGGTTGGCAGTGGTGCAAGCGTTGGGAATGGATTGCACGGTGGATGCGGTGGACACTGCATTGTTGGACAGCTCATCTGGAGCGGTTGCGGACAAGTCACTAAATACCGTACAATTTTATAACAACAAGAGCCATGGAAGAAGCTTCAATGATTTTTTGGTTTTTATTGTAAAATAATTTGAGAGTAAACTCCAAAAGAATGTTATGGATAAACTACAGGTGGAAGGACATTACTAGCAGGACTAATTGTTAATAAAGAGAAGCGCCGAAGCACCAGCAGTGAAGGTGACTTCTTCATTCACTGCTCTTTTTCTTGCTCACACATTTGAACAGCCAGTTCTTACACACCGTGAAAGTTCCAGTACTTCTTCTAACCGGCTCTTTGTCTTCCAATAGTCATTTGGTCAAAAAAAGAAGTGCTGAAGAAGAAGAAGAGAGGTATCGATTCTGTTGTAGAGGATCTCTTATCTTCTTTCCTGAGGTTATGCTGAAAGCAGTCTGAACGTGTTTTTCTTTTTATGATCCCGAAATAAGCGTGTTCATGGAAGCCATCACCATATTCATTGGATTGTCTTTCAAGGTACTGAGGTACGCTACTTTGCGACTAGCAAATTTCCTTGAGAGCACCCATTTCTGCTACTCAATCAGCCAGTTGAAGTCGATTCGATATGTCGCATATATTAGTCAATGATATGAACAATTTAAGAGCGCATTTTAATTTCATAGGTTGATTCTGTGGTCTTATCGACACTTAGGTCAGGTTTGTGTAAAAAGTTGACTCACTCCCTACTTGTCCATTCGCACAGTGACACATCGTCGGCGAACTTTCGACGTACCGTACTATAAGAACGATCAGTGTCAACCGAATCGTTGTCATTTCTTAATCTTAAGTAGAGATATTGGTGTAAAAATTCAAGTTCTACTGCAGAAAAACCAATAAATTATGATGAACCAGCTCGCTTTTAGACAACATCACCACTTTAACTTCGACGCATACCTATATTTGATTTGTCTGAAAACAATTCCAAAACGTGGCTTTATTTTGTGGAAAAGCTGATGGCGTTTTCAGAAATGTAAATGTAGCCTGAGATTTACATTTAGCTCTTGGTTCTTTAGCATTCCATAAAGTTTGAACTACCGTAGTAGTTGGCTTCATTGCAAAATTCTATGGCTCAGGAAACTGCAGTTTACTGTAGCTTACGAAGGTTTATAAAACAAAATGTGGCATTATTACTATTATGCTTACGTAGATCGTATTTTGCAAACACTTTTATCCGTAATAAATTTTAAAAATTTATTTTTGGCTTTTTATAAAGATGATAGCAGACCGAATGTAATCACTGTCTTTAAGGAGGAGTCAACTTCAACGGAACACGGCGGTTCAATAATCCTATGTTGCGAGGTTTTTCAGCGTATAGTTACTACTCTGCCCTCAATCTTCAAAAAAGTACTTTGTAAACAACGTTAACTTAAGCTGTAACCTCCGGTAAAACACAGTCATTGGAAGGATAAAGATCTTAGGAAATTCTTCTGGAAAGATAAAAGTGGAACTCGTAATGGTTTACAAAGTCTCTATATTCAAGCTTGAAGTATTACAATACAAGAATGTTGGCTGAGAACTTTAACAATATCGTTAGAAAGTGTTGTCTTGTCGTCAGTAATGGAGGTGTCTAGTAGAGTTCCGTCAGTGTTTAATTATGTAAAAGAACAATCGACAAGACCATCAATGCTACAATGCATGATGTTGAGCGTCTCAATGAGGTCGTATGAAACTGGGCTAGCGTAGCCATAATCGCTCTACCAGTTGTGCTTTTTATACATATGTACCGGATAGGTCTCGCCTATACCATATCACCCATTATACCAGAGACCAGGCGTCGGCTCGAGTTCTTTTCCCTTCATTGTCGGGGTCAATGAATGCGACACATGCGACTTGTTCTTGCGATCTCAACATCTAGTGTCAGACGTTGTTGTACTCAGCAGCATTCTTTGCACCAGATACAACATATACAAGCCAAATGTCTATGCACATAAGGATTTGAACTCGCAAGATCACGTTTGCGTAAAATCGCGTAACATTCATATATTATCGCTGCGATAAGTCGACGAGTAAAATTTCTATTCTACAGAGTATACTACAAGGCGGAAAGGAATAAATTTGTGGCTTTGATCAATCTCTTGATAGTGTGCCATGAATTCAACCCCACAAAGCAACGTAGAAGTGAATTAACACATTCTTCGCCTATAAGGTGACTTTTGGTGGCCGACCAATGTATCACCTCAATGTCTTTATCTTTCCAAGGAAATCTCTTACAACTTTTCTGAAATCCGTGTAATGGTGAGCCTAGTTTACTTAAGGCACATGATCGGACTAACTACTTCGGTCAAGACTTCATAGTTCACTATACAGAACAGAACAGTGAGTGTTTGGCGAAACCGTCTGTTATGGTAGCGGAAATTTATGGATTAAGTTTTGTCTACTGAGATTGAAGTTTTTGACTGAGCATATTGCGTGTTGTTTTGACCTTTTAAGGCTCTGAGTTTGGTGGTGCTAGTAAGGTGAACTGAAAGAAGTGCTCTTTAGACTGATGTGTGCGACCCTGTGAGGCTTCAGGGTATATAGGCACATTTGTTCGTGTCCGTATTTTCTAAACGTCAAAATGTCTGTCTCAGAATTTAACGTCCCTACGTTTCATGCGGTGTGATAGTTTTCTAAGATCACCCTTTCGCTGATGTGTATAACAAAAGTGATCCCAATTTCATTCTGGTTATAGTGTTCACAATTTTAAGAACTGCGTTTTAAGGAAGGTAGAACACTAGGCGATACAGATTTAAGCAGGAAGCCAGTGTTGTTTGTCTTTTCGAATGCATGAGCTGGAGGTTCCTTCGTTCCTTTCGCTTCGTGACACTTAAATGTGCGTAAGGATACCATCTCTCTCAATAAACGCTTTTCGGAAACCTGCTTCCTGGCGTGGCGGCGGTTTTCCGTCCGTCGTTCTCTTAATCCTGCAGAGAATTACTCGAGTAAGTGGATGGAGTGCTGATTACTAGCTGACAATCTAGTATAACTCTCCTTTCATGTCGAACAACTGCATTTGTTAATGTCCATCGGACTTTAACTGGTCGGACAGCGGAGTCCTCTAGTTCTGAAAGGCATTGTGGTAATTAGAGCACTTTAAACTAATCCAGATTGCTGATGATGAATGATTATAGATAATTGATAAAATATAAAGCTGCCGGCGTTGATCAATCCCTGAGGGATGTGCAATGCATTCGAGTTCATCAAGTATCGTTGGAGGTGATTGAATCCATATTTGGCCCTTACAATGGCTCCCGGTGGCCTACCGATGTGTTGAGCCAGTGCTGCTATCCTCCCAGAGAAATCTGGCACCAATGTGCCGACCCCGGAGGGATGAAAGGCTTGGTGGGCCATGGGCGCGGGATCGATCTCACGTGTGTCGCAGTGGCGCCTCCAACCACTGCGTTCTTATGACCATAGATACTTTAAGTAATCGAGTCTTATCCTACACACCAAAAATGGTGTTATACGGTTCACCACCGACATGATGGTATATCGGATTCCGAGTCTTCTTTTTGTGATTTTTTACCTCCTCTACCTGCAAGCTTAGTTAACTTGGACTTAAGTTGGGAATTTTATGCGACTCCTGCAACTTCATTGCTGATATGTAAGATCACAGGATTTTTAAGTAAGCGTCACTTGCTGTTTCAAATTCTCAGTTTTCAGAGCGCTTATGACAGCCCCATTCCAAAAATACAGAAAATACACAAGAGTATCTCTGTTTCTGCTTATTTTCCTGATCTTGAATATGATGAACAATGAATATGATAAACATGAATATCTTGAATATGTTCAGTGGAAGACTCATAGAAAGCGGTGAGTGTGCGGAGCTATGTTCAGTGTGATTGAAATCTTGGTTTAGCGTTTTCTCTGTTTGGTTATGGAGGTGTTTTGGCGAATTGATTGCTGTCAACGACCTTTCCAGCCTCTGAGGAAGACAAAATCCGCCGAAACGTCAGCTTGTACGTAAATAAAGAAATAAAATGACATTTTGTGTTTGCTAAACAGACAATAACGAATTATTCAATCAATGCCGAGACTAATAGAAAGTGAGACGTGGAAGTTACTGCAAAATGTACCATCAAGATACTTCCGCCTTGTAAAAGAAGCACTATCACAAGGACAAAAGATCGTCTTAGCTCGACAGTGAAACACATTCTCCACCGCTGTCTAAAACATCGAGTCGTTCCGAACTTCATCAAACGAAGACGACTACACGACTTATGCGGACTACCAGAGGACAGTCACCGAGTATTGGACGTCGAATTGCGAATACTACGCACGTGTCTATGAAGCCGACAAAACCAGATGTTTGTCAAGTGGAAGAAGTGTGAGACGAAGGAAAACTCTTGTGCTCAGTATTTCGAGGACCGCCTTTGGAGGAGAATAGTTGGTGGGTTAGTGTTGATTTGAAATTCTATTAGGTCTAATGCTAAAGTAACTTCGCGGAGAAAATTCGAAGACGTTTTGAGTAAATCGCATAACACGGCCTCAAGAGCGCACAGAAACACCGCCAACGAAGATCAAACGAGTCACAGTGGGATAAATAATGTGCAAGAAAATTCAAGGCTAACCATTTCACGAGGCATGACTTTCCCTGACGGTGCGCGCTCGTTATTAGAATTGGGACCGAGTTTCTCACCACCTGAACCCATTTCTAAGGTAACCTTGCCTAGGGTCGCATGTAATTTAGATGACCTTCAAGATAGACTCCGCAAAAAAGCTAGAGATCAAACGCAAAATAGGGGCGAACAACACCAAGTGGGGGCCCTACCAATAGCACCATCTCAGTCGTTCGTTAAACAACAAGAGCCCAATAATAAAGTTGATGCTAAATTTTGGATGTTTACGAATGAAACTTTCAATGGTCTTAATCACAATCGCGTGAAAGGATACAGCTGCAACCTCACCGAAGTGCAAAAACGTGGTATGCGAGAGGTACGAGATCTGATAAGGTTGAAAAACGTAGGACTTTCCGTTAGTGATAAGCGTGGAGAGCTTGTCGCAGTTCACCATCAGATAGTTACATGTTGAGATAACGAAAAAGCATCTTCAAGATGCTTCACTTTATCGTTCATCATCTGAGAGGGAGTTCAAAAATAAATACCGAAAATTAAACCACGAAGGGGTCAAAATGGCAAGGGCTGCTAGTTTAAAACCATCAGTTATCTCTGAACTAAAAGTTGACTTACCGACATGTTCCGTTTTTTAGTTGCTTAGAAAGGTTATAAGTTAGTATCCAGCGATGATCTTATGTCTACCAACCCATCGTTATTTAAGGTCAGACCAATCGTTAGCTGTGTAGACGAGCCAACGGAAAGGATAACGTGGTTTTTAACCCTAATATTTACCTAGTTGTTGAAACATATTCCAGCCCACCTCACGAATACCTAGATGTTTCTGGACCGTCTACGTACTGCACATCCCAACAGTGCGTACGTGATGAAGTCCTTCGACGTTACCGCCATTAATACAAACTTGTCGAATGACTCCGCTATGCAAGCCATATTCGAACTCCTTATACAACACAAAGAAAAAATAAACATGTATGGCTTTAAAATAGAGCAGTTGATGACACTCTTATAAAAATGCTTGAGCTGCTCAATCTTCAGATGGTCCGGAAAGTACTACGCTCAAATAAGAGGGTTGGTAATGGGACAACGACTTGCTCCAAGCCTTGCCATTGCATTTATCTAAGGTGGAAGCACCGGTGACTGATCTCGGGCCACTACTCTACTGTAGGTATGTAGACGACTGCTTTGTCCTCTGCTCAACACAGAAGGAAATGGACAAATGTTTCGAGTTGTTAAATGCACAGTCAGAGTGTATCAAGTTCGCCCGTGAGAAACCGAAAGAAGACTGGCTTCCATTTCCGAACGTGCAAATCAACCTATCAGAAAATGGCTACCTTAAGAAGTGGTACCGAAGGCCAAGTAGTGAAAACATCTTGGTTCATTACCTCTCCTCTCACCCCTCTCACATGAAAAGGGCTCTTGTTGGAAACATGTTTCGAACAGCAACCAACGTGTGCACGGGAAGAGAGCAGAGAGAGGAGTCCCGGAACTTGGCACGGCAAATAGCCATTTCTAATGGCTACGAAACTGTAGCTCAGGATAGGTGTAGAGAAAATCGTAGGCCTCCAAACGACAGCTCTAGTGATAGAAGGGTCCCGTTTTTCCTACCCTTCATCTCAAATGATATAAATACAGCTATAAAACGCTGCTTAAGAAGGGCAGGTTTAGAGAATTCGGTAGACGTAGTTGAAATACCACCGAGTAATCTTAGGCGCCAGCTAGTTCGCAACCGCTTACATGACCATCTATGTGCAACGCATAATTTCATAATTTGCTCTAATGGTAGATACGTTGATTGCATGAGTTCGGATGCAGTGTATCTGATCTCTTGTAAAGCGTGCGGGACGAATGCGCTTGCGAAACGGGTAGACCGCTCTGCGTCAGCATAAAAGAACACCTAGTCGGTAAATCTAAATTAAAACCAAACACTCCACTAGGCGCGCATAGAATGCGGGGAGAGAACGGAGAAGATTTTGAAGTAAGAGTCACTATCCTCACGCAGGAATCGAAAACTTCAGTGCGTAAAACTCTTGAAGCGTTTTGGATCAATTCCAAAAACTCAAAAATGAACCGCAAGAAAGAATGCCTCGTTACCACGCGTGATATTGGGCAGTATATAAGCCTGTTATTCTGATGAGAAGAGCACATTACGCTTCCAAGTGAATTCTGCGCGGTTGGTCTCCACGTGACATATTCAGTGGAAGACTCATAGAAAGCGGTGAGTGTGCAACGAAGCAACTCTGTGTTCAATGTGTGATTGAAATTTTGGTCTAGCATTTTCTTTGTTTGATTATGGAGGTGTTCGGCTACCTAAATTGCGGTCAACTTGACCTTTCCCGGCTCTGAAGAAGGCGAAATCCGCTGAAACGTCAGCTTATGCGTAAATAAAGAAATAAGATAACAACTCGTGTTTGTTAAAAACAGAAATATAAAAGTCGTCTATTTTGAGAAGCGCATGTGGATGAAGAGAAACGTTTTTTTCAAGAGGCAATGCTGACAAATTCTCGGAATTTTTACAGCAAATCAAAAGAGAGCATGCGAAGACTTTCCGACACAAAGGCGCCTTGAAGAAAAGATACAACTGGGCTTTACCCCTGACTAGTTATTTTGAAGGAAAGTAGAATTGTGAGTTGAGTGACAAAGTTGCTGGGAGTTAAAAGCATGTTATAGTGGTTAAGTAACCTGCACCTTATAAGCAGGAATCTGTAGATTCTAACACTCGTATTTCTAACTATTAATCTTTAACCTAAGCTAAGATGTGTCCGTTTAAATTTAAATGTGGCTAATATTTTTGCAGCATTTTGCGTTGCATCCAATGCATCTGTGCGTGAACTGGAAGAAAACAGAGAGAAATGGAAAAATGTTTCTTGCTGCACAAAGTTTTCCAAATATCCTCTTGGTAGTGATCAATTTCATTTGTATTCAAGACCTTTTAGAAGGTGCTTCTAAATCGCTACCCATGATTTAACGCACGACAACTTTTATTGCAATTGGGCTGACTACCAGTCCCAATAACTTCTTGTTTTATGGCCTACAAAGCGGTTTGCTTCAAATCCATCAGTGTGTTAAGACGAGTAGCGTCTCATTGAAACGAAATACGTCTTTCGTTCGACAACGCTTCTAAAAATCGGATTGATTTCATTCGCTGCGTGGAAACCGCTCTACCACACCTTCCAAACTAGATCATTTCTTTGAGGGCCAAGCCACCAAATATTATATTTTATTGTTCAGTCTCTATTCTTCTTTTTCTATCCGCTTAATTCACTAACTTTCTTAGTCTGTTTACTCCTTTTTCCATATCTCCTTTATTTCCCACTCGTATGCTGGTGATTTATTGCGTTTGATTCTCTACCAAACACAAGCTATATGAACTCTGCCTCGTCTTATAAATTCTAAAAGACTGTTGAGGTGGTATATTAAGATACTAATATTTTGTGTTTAGGACTGACAAGCAACATCATCTACTGATCATGCAATCCCGCACTTACCCAACATAAATCCTAAGATTTTTAAGAAATTCCCAGCTTCAAATTAGCATTCGTTTGTGTTCACTCCTATATGCTTATGGAAGCTTTTTCATATATTACGCAACAACCATAATAATTTATTTCTATTTGTTCATGGGAGTTTACCCTCTGAAAGTCACATCAATCCAGATAGTTGAAAATACTTATTTGGTGGTTTCTTATAACCACAGAGGTCCCTTATATGAGGGATCTCGAGCCGGTTAGTTGCGATGCTACGTGGCGCGTCCCCAGGTGGAGGATAGGTGGTTAATCGTGGAGCAAAAGCGACCTTTGCTTCCCTGAGACGAAGGTGGATCAGGGGATGGACTTCCTGTTTCTGCTGAGCCCATTTGGCACATACGTTCTGTATTTGCGAGGTGTATTCATGCATGAGTGTGTGGGTGCGTTCGAGTTTATGCAGATTGTATTCTACGAGTCAATTCGGCCAAACGCCCGCAATAAAATGACAGAGAAGTATATGGGAGGCGGTTAGGAGTCACCTCCAACAAATAAGCTCCGTGTCCACTCTGGGAGAGCCTGGCAGTCTACCCGTGCGCATACACAGCCCCCACATTCAGAGCCCAGCAAGCTATAAGTGGGTATCAAAATACTAAACACAGTAAAAGAAACGGTCCTCATTCTTCTGACACCGAAAGAGCCACCAATTCGGCAGCGTTGGGTAGGACGAGTACGGAGAGGCTGCCAAAATCTCAGGGCTAATGGAAGCTGTCTGGATTACAAAAAGCTATGGTGGCAATCTGTACCTACAGTGCAAGTACATTTGCATCCGAGTCCTTGATAAAAGACTTAATCATGCAAACGAGAGAAATAAGATACGACATCACCAGCCTGCCCGAGACGAGATTGCCCCACCCATTCACCGCCGTCTACGACACCGGAGAAGAACTATTCCTCGGAACATGCGACAGTAGAGAGGTCGGTGGCGTCGACGTTGTCGTCAACACGAGTTTGTCCATGAACATCGATTCATTTACACAATACAGCCCGAATCGGACGTTTACGGTTAAGAAGGCGTGGATCAGTTCCAGCTTTGACAATCTTCGTCGTTTACGCGCCGACATCAAACTATGACGAAGAAGAAGTCGAAGCGTTATATATGGACCTGGAGAAGTTCTATTTAGAATACACACACATTGTCCAAGGTCATCATTGGAGATTTCAACGCCAAGATTGGACCAAGAAGAACGTCTGAAGAACGTCATATTGGAACTCACGGATTAGAACGAAACGAACAAGGTGAGCGGCCATCTGAGTTTATCATGGCGACCGAGGCCATCCATGGTAACTCGCAATTCCAAAAGCGCCACCCTCAACGCTGGGCGTGGGAGTCTCCCAATAGAGAGTAGCATAACGAAATAGACTACATCATAGTAAATAAAAGGTTTCGCCTAAGCGGTGCCGCTGTTATCTAAAAATTCTACACGGGGTAGGACCAACGCCTCCTTTGTGCAAGATTCTATTTCCCGCGAATGGAGAAAAAACTGCTAAATTCAAAAACGAAGTCCCAGAACAACCGTAAACTGGTACTTATTCAACCCATTAGTCGGCTGTTGAGAAGATGCCGCTGGCGATAACATCCACGAAGAATACGATCGGCTCGTTCAACATCTTCACGTTAGCGCTATGAAAGCTCAGAGTTCTAAAGTCACTAACAGACGTCTGTCTCCAGGAACTCATGAGCTGATACGCCGGTGCGGAATCGCACGAGCTGCGGGCAGCCGCGAACAGGCGTCCGTACTTGCAAAACAGTGCGGACAGGCGATAAAGGAAGATCTTAAAGAGAGAAGAGCAACTGTAATGGTCAAAGCTGATGAGGCTGGGAAAGGCATTCGCAAAGCTCACCGAAGCTTCGCCAATTACAAGACCAAGACGATTGCACTCCGACGCGCAGACGGAGCTGTTACAACGACCAGAAAACCAATAGAGAAAATCATTCACGTAAATCATTCACTCAGATCTCTTCGATAGCCACGTCCACCTTCCGTCATATGAAATAAAGGAGGATGGATATGTTGTATCGTCCGTTCTTCCCTCCGAAATCCGATATGACATTTCGCCGGTGAAAAATAGATCAGCACCAGGTCCGGACAGGATAAGGTCAGAATACCTGAAGAATCTTCCACCATTTTAGTAGATTTAGCACGATGGACCACATCACACTGGCTCGGCTCTTCGTACGCTACCTGTCTGAACGCAAGGTCCCTACTCAGTGGAAGATCAGCAAAACTGTGTATTGTTCAAGAACGGTGACCGACATGATATCGGCAACTATTGCTCAATTTGTTTGCTCTCTGTCGTCTACAAATTTTTCACTCGAGTTATCCTAAACAGGATTGACAGAACACTGGATAAAGGGCATCCATGTGAGCAGCAGGGTTTCGAATAGGATTTAGTACGATGGACCACATCCACACGATAACAAGATTCATTGAAGTACCGCGAGAGAGCAAAAGACCGCTCTGCCTAACTTCCACCGATTTAAGGAAAGCCTTTGACTCAGTTGAGATAGAAGCAGTCATGGAAGCCCTTGATAGTGAGGGAGTCCCTACTCAGTTCATAAAGATTCTTCGTGAGCTGTAGAAAAATTTCACAACCAAGGTATCACTATTCTACAGCGATATTAACATTGACGCCAAAAGAGGAGCTAGGGAAGGCGATACCAACTCGCCAAAATTATATACCGTCAACCTCCAGAACGTCATGCGAACATTGGAGTGGGATTAAATCTCACAAAAACGATGTTAATGAAGAACGGATTGGTTTCGCATGCCCAATTCACGCTCAGCGGAAAGAATATCTCCGAATGCTCCAGTTATATCAATCTAGGTTGGGAAATCAATATGATGAACGACCTAGCTCCAGAGCTGATCAGAAGAAAACAAGCGGCTTAGGAAGCTTTCAAGGGCATGTATGTATCGTTTTCTTGTTCAGCAATCGCGAGGTTTTTAAAACAGCATACATTTACTTCCATGAAAACACAATACAATACAACGCTAGCTGACGTTTCGGCAGTATCGCCTTCTTCAGAGCCTGGAAGGGTATACTGATATACAATCTACTAGGCCAAACGCTTCAATAACACTTACACAAAAACGAAAGACTCTTTGGTAATTACACGATCAACAACTTCTCGAAAAACCCACCGCTTTTTCGTGACTTCCAATGAGGAACTTTAGAACAACTAATTATAGTTATAGAACAGAGAATTATAGAACAGCTTTCAAGAGCATCGAGGATGTAGCGAAGAGAACAAAGAACACCCGACTCCGTGCCTACCTTTTCGACTCTGCAGTACTTCCTGCCCTAACGTATGTGTCAGAAATCTGGTCAGAGTTCTTAACGAAGAGGCCAGAAAAAAGATATGATGCTCGACGAGTCTCTAGAGCGAGCAGAACCCACTGGGCTCCTCTTGCACGCAACAGGGAAAAATGAAGGATTTACTGGCGTCCACTTCGGTCAGTCGACGATCAACAGGACTACAGGTGATGCAGGTGATACCTGGTCAACACTGCAGGACTGTCGGCCATATCGATTTCATGCCAAATTGTGATATTACCGTCCAAGTATCTAAATAGGTATATTCTTAATGACCGAACGCGAATATTTATTCTTTATTAACAGAAATATTGACTCTTCGGACGATCTCGCTTTCTTCACAGTCTAGAAAGGTCAGTTTGAATGCAGTCAACCTAGTCAAACACCTCCATAACTAAAACAGAGAAAATACTAAACCATCGTTTCAATCACCCTGAAGACGAAACTTCTTCGCACATTCACCACTTTCCACGAGCATTCCACTAAGTACGTTACGTGGAGAACAACCGCCCAGAGTTCGCATGGAAGGGTAGTGCGCCTCACATGTTAAAATGTAAAGTGAAAGGATAAAACTCTAGGCGTTAATCAATTGTTGAAGGTTGTGCTATGCTTCGCACTTCGTTGAGCAGCGTCAGTGGTCATTGAATGCATATCTGGCTTTGCAATGCCTCGCGGTGGCCTACCTATGTATCGACCCAGTGCTGCTATCCTCCCAGACAAGTCTGGTATCAATTTGCCTACGCCGGAGAGGTGGAGAGCTTGGTGAACTTGGCGCACAGGATCGATCCTATGTGTATTGCAAGGCGCCTCCGACCACTACGCTATACACTCGGATTAGAACATCATTCTTAAATACTATATGAGATGACGCGTGGTGATGAGGCATTTCTTCCTGTGGTTCCTTTTCAGATCCTTGGAATTTATCCAGAATAATTCGAGAGTTTTGATCGCAGAGGTTTTAGATTTCTGTGCGAGGATGATCACGTCTACTTCAAAATGTTCTCCGTTATGTCTCTGTATCTAACGCGCGCCTAGTGGAGTATTTGGCTTCAATTTAAATATACCGACTAGGAGTTCCCTTCTACTGCCGCAGAGTGGTCAACCCGTTTCGCCAATGTATTCATCTCCGCACACTTTACAAGTGGTTCGCCACACCGTATCCGAACTCATAGAAGCGCTGTCTCTTCTACTAGGCTTCTTATACAACTTTCTGTCGTACATAGACGGTCATAAAGGCGGCTGCGAATTTGCTAGCGTCATAGAGTGCTCGGTAGCATTACTTACTTGATACTTGAATGGCCCGTCCTCAATGGTTGTGCGGACCTCAGCATAATTTCCACTTCTTCGGACTTTTGATGGCTTAGCCATTGTGGTTCTCTGGTGTTCCGAGGTCAGCCTAGCCAAAGTCTGCCCCAGGTCTTCACCACCATTGGCAGTCGCAGCCCTTGTGGATCAGAGGGAGATTTACCACCATGCGACTTTGATACCAGGACGGTGGCGGATCCTGTTGTTGGTTTACTTTTAGCTAGGCTTCCTGATAGAAACGCCGGTTTCCTTCTTAGTTTGGGAGGCCCTCCTAGGGGATGAATCCTCCGCTGTACATTGCAATCCGACACCCAGGAACACCTCCCAGCCACAATGAGGCGGTAAACCGTTGGGAGGACTCGGTAGCATTGCAATTATTATTACCGAATTTTCTAGACCGACCTTTCTAAAGCAACATTTTATTGCTGCACTTATTTTATTAGAAATAAAGGGTAAGATAAATGGGACCTTATTAACGCTGGAAATATCGTTTAGGGGCAGTGCTTCTCCTATGGTGTGTGTCGTTTGAGGTTAAGAGTAAGACAGTGTACGAAATACTCCAGATGTCTTGATGTACATTGTTTCATTGATAAGCTAACACGATGTTGCGACTAATATTTATTCGGATAACTTTTCGACGTCTTCGTTTTCCTTAGAGCGGATGGTCCGAGACAATGCCCACAGTCGTTCGTCTTCTCGAGTCGTCCCATTCGAGAAATGCTCCACTAAGGAAGATCCAGCTCGATATTACGACGAAGGCACCACATCGAGTAGCCGAATGACTGTGGGCATCGACTCAGATGATCAACTACAAGGAAGACAAGTACGTCAAAACGTTAGCCAAATAAATATTGAGAACAACCTCGTGTTAGCTTATTAATGGAACAAGGTACATTGATCATTTATGGCGAGATTAAATGAAAGCTGGTTAACAATGAGATCGCAAGTATTTTGTTTTTCATTCCTCCCAAGCGGCGCGTGTGGTGCCGTGGTCGAAGGACCCGCGACGCACAATTGGGATCGATCTCCGCGCCGGTGGCTCACCAATTTGTTTAGCAGGATAGCAGCACTGGGTCGATACATCGAAAGGCCACCGCGAGTTATTGTAAAGGCCAGATATGCATTCAGTCATCTTCAACGATGCTTAATGAAGTCGGATGCATGGCGCACCACTCGGGGATTAATCAAGGTCGAGGGCTTTATCCTTTTCCCTCAGGCAAGCAAACTGAGTGGGCTACACTGGCGGGATGGAAACTTTATTAGTTCTCAACAAAGTTGCATAAACATTATCGAGATGATTTGATGTGACTTCAGTGTTTAAAAATCCTCGAAAAAGTGAAAGAAATGACAAGCAATCAACGTCGGTGCTTGTAGTTAAATTTCAAGCGCTGGTGATTATACAATATTTTTTAATTTCATTTTATACGACCCGTCTTCACGTCTATTGTGCCAATCCCAGTACTTCTCATATTCATCGTTTTTCGTTGTCATATCGTGTAGTTTCTTCACATCCATCATCTACAAAGATTTCCCAACATTCTACGTGTGTCTTCAGCTGCTGCTTAAGGATTTTACTTTCGTCTCGCAAAGAGTGATTTTTTCCCGGATAAGTCCGCTAGCAATTTCCCGACTCGGAAGGATGAGGTTCTTCATGATACCGGAGCGGGATCGAACCAGGACCGTGTTCCTGATGAGTCGAATGTATGGCTCATCCCTCTGAGGTTGATCAACGCTGGAAGCTTTATCCTTTTGTTTTTATGTATACCCACTTGATAGCTAATCGAAAAAGATCAAAGTAGGAAAATCAAAAAAGCCGTTACCTACGCTTGATAAAAGCTAAAAAGCAAAATTCGCAAAAGACCATTTTTCGAAAGAGGACCAAATAACTTTTACATGTATTTATACAATCTTACGAACTGTCCTTGTTGAGCTGATGCGAGGTGGATTTCAATGCTGTTGTTGCTGTTGGCTCGATGGCTGACGTATCGGCGACTTTCTCTTCTACAGAGCCTGGACGTATTGTTAGCTACTGACTATCCCTGTGTTGTTCTTGTGAGGCGAATTAACTATTCTTTCATTTTCATCACAACAGCCGTTGTATGGAGTGTGTGGACATAAAAAATACCGAAACAGACTTAACATGGGTAGAAAATACTTCCAGGTGTTGACGGGAATGTATTTGCATAGCCCACTATAGTGACATATAGTAAATAGCAGCATACATATCGTTCACACACATAGAACGAACAAGCAAAGTCAGTTTTACAATTTTGCCATGTGTACAGCCCCTAAAACTCTCTTGCTATTGAAAAAATATTTTTTGCAATGAGCACAAATCGGTATTAAACCCAGTTAGGCTGGGGTTGCAGCCGAAATCACAGTGGTTAACTTTTTTGGGTATTATGAGTAATGCAACCAGAATATCTTTAATATCAAAAGACCAGAATATCCGCTGCCGACGGAAAATTAATCGTATTCCAGAGGGGAAGAGCCACACTAAACGCGGCGCGTCCGTTATGGGTTAATTGAATTGGTGTGCTTACTGACCATCCATGAGTTCGTCCCAAGTGTTCCAAAATATTGATTTCTTCAAAAATTAATAATTAGGAAATTAAATTGATCGGAATTCGACATTTGCAGTTCTACTTTTCCTAAATATGTTTTAAGAATGTTTTCTTTTTCCAACAGTGTTCTGCTGTGTATTAATGCAGACTTCGCTTTGTATAATTGATACTTCCGATAAGTTGCATTTTTGACGATCTTCATAGTCTAGAAATCGAGATGTAAAACAGAAAATTAGACTAATTTGCCATTGTGGATTCAATGTCGGTCGTACGGCAGTGCAAACTACTTGAAAAATTAGTGAGGTGTGGGACAAAAGAAGTTTTAATGAAAGAGCTGTGCAACTTAGGCCTGGAAAGCTTTGTCGTGGCGAATTCGATCTTGAAGGCAAAGCATGTTGTTGACGACCTTCATACCAACTAACATAATACCAACTGCTACAGAGTAAATTTTCCGTTGAAAAATAAATTATTAACAACGGACAGTCATATCAACAACAACCGCCCTGTATGAAAGAGCGCTCACGGGTGAGAATGGCTCATTCGTGCAGTGTTCACTAAAGAAGGTCACGTCTCGGTACGACAGCGAAGTCGATATTTCGAGATAACGAACAACTTGGACCACTGAACCAGATCGCTGGCTCTGATGAAGATGAAGACATCTAAAAAGATCTAAAAGTGAAGGAGGCTCGACAAATGGATGTCATACTAATTGGCGACACATAGCAGTGTTGGCGTTAGAAAGCTTGAACGAGTGGAGCTACAAAACTCCGTTTTCCACCACTCTCGTCGTACATTTCGCTAACCATTTACTACTGATTCTAGCATCTCCACAACTTTTTGTGAGAAATACCCTTCAGAAAGCAAACCGAAGCCAAAGCTACCTTGAACGACTTCACCGTTTTCGGAACTAGAAGTGGAGTTCCTACAATTAGTTTGCGAAAAACACGAGTTCTACCATTTGTTTACCTTTAGCTAAGTTCCCGATGGCAGTAAACAATTTCTCAACATCGGTGACCCTGAGTTGAACCGCGGAATCACTTGGGCGGCAAACAAAATGATTAGAGAGGAACAAGGGACATGCGATCACCTCATGCGACAATAGTTTTATCAATGTTAATTGCATCTACTGCAAGATCAATATAGAATAGAAATGACACGTTTATATTTAGTCAATTTCTGGAAATCATGTTTCCATCAATGAAGGCTTGGGTTATCTTCTCTCATTACTTTGCTTTTTGTCCAAACTCGTGTACGCATTTCACAATAGTTCACTGTGTCATCCTTCTTTCTAACGTACAATCCACATGAAGCAAAGGGAACGCCATTATATATTCTAGATAGCTATGTTTCCATTCGCGTGAAAATGAGCATTGCTGATGAATTAATAGCAGAATTATACCAATATCATAAGCTCGTCAGGGTTTCTGCTGAAGAAAACAAAGAAAGTTCTGCATCACGTAATTTTAACTTCAGTATTTTTTCTCTATGATATGACCTCGTTATTCGAACGTAAATGAAGATCAATACAGCAGAAATATTGAGGAAACTATTCAAGATTCTGATCTCTCTTCGACGTTATCTGACTCAATGATGACGCTTGACGAGTTCAAGTATCAAATTGGCACGACATGCTAAATGGCTGAAGGTCACCCAGTCTATACGAAAAAACTGGAACCGCTTAGACTGCATGACTCGTTAAGTGAATGAACAGCTAGAAAACAAGAAATAATTATCACGTTTCTTAAAGTTTGTCTCCTTCGTCGGGGTAGAGAAAGTTTTTCGAATTACTAAAGCATGGTACCAGAGTGAGCGGTCTTTTACTGGTATCCACTTCACCTTCACACATAGCAGTCAGGCGTAGAATGAAGAAAAAATGTTAAGCATTGAGCCACTCCTCGAGATAAAGTAAGCATTCAAATTCGTTAAGCTTCAAGGAAGTGAACGAATACATATTTTTCATCTAAATCACTTGTGAGCTTGTCGCTCTACTAAGTTTATGTCTTTATCTCCCCGACAAATTCTTAATCCAGCAGCGAAATCGAGCGAACGAGGAAACACATTATAAGGCGCTTATAACCAGATACCTACGTGACATTTAGCAACTAGATAGGAGGAACAATTTCTGTTAACTATTACAGCGTTCGTTAAACAAAGACGGTAAAATGGAGAATATTGGAGAACGGAACCACAAATGTGGTATAGGATAAAACCGCCACCTAAGCACTGTCGGAGTGCTTTTACGCATTCATTCATTCCTACTCAGCGATGATTTAATGTATACGGCTAGTGACGGCGGTTTTTATTTAGTTTAAAGTGAAATCACAGTTGATTTAAGCAGATGGCGAAACCAGTCGGCTGGAGAACAACTGCTGCCAGCAGCAGCAAGATTCGTTCTTTATCGCTTCAGACATCAGGGCTAACGATTCCTTCCATTTCAGTGAATTCCATTTCCTTCTGTCCTACACGTTTCTTGCTCTTTTTTCTGAAAGAAAGTGGGCCATGCATAAAATTATACGAACTTCATCACTTTTTATCTTACTCGTTTATTACCACTTTTTCCACAAGAGAGTAGGACATGTACAAAATCTTCTATTTTCTAGAGAACTTGAATAAAGCCTTTTCTGTCGGCAAGATAGCTTCAACTTGTATATTTCTTGAAAGTGTTCATTTTAAAACCAACAATAGCCTAGTTTGTTTCAACTTTTTTTTCCTTTCTCAATAAGTTTTGCAAGAAATGACGGTGTAATCGTTTTATTTGACATGCTCACTGGTATTAATTTTAACAGTTCACTTCTTTTATCACCGAGGAAAGGGCGCTTGTGGCGCAATGGCCGAAGGCGCCATGCAACATACACGTGGAATCGATCCTCGCGCCCATGGTCCACCAAGAAATCTAGGCAAATTGGCAGCAGGTTTGTATTGGTGGATAGCAGTGCTGGCTCGACACGTCGGTAGACCATTGCTAGTCATTGTAAAGGCCAGATATGCATTCAATCACCTCCAACGATGCTTAGTGAAATCGAATGCATGGTGCATTGCTCAAGAATTGATCAACGTGGAGAGCTTTATTCTTTATTTTTTTTTTTATTATCGCCGAAGAATTTATCAAGTTTTAATGCATCTATTAGTCTCACTGTCCTTCTCCAGGCTTATCTTTCATCTTGCAGCAATTAGGCAATTAGTCTTAATTCTTAATTGTTCTCTGCTTGCTTGTTTTTCACAGAATTCTGCTATTACAGTGAGAAATTGGAGATTATTCTAAGCGAATGGCAACTGCCTAGTCAGTAAAGAGATTTTAGACTAGCCTTAGATTAGCTTTACTACTGTTTATTATTTAGCTGATCCATCTTCCCATATACTAGCATTCGATTCGCTCCCTTGCATTCATAATCCACAACGGTTCTCGAATATTTCGCTCATGGGAACAGATGCTACTTGAGGGCTCTCGTCTCCTTTATGAATTTTATTGAATAGTGCTCAAGTCGGTTCTCTCTCGAGTTCAAAGATAGCCGAGCTAAGCCATTTCATTGTAGATTGGAAGGCGTGAGTTGGGCCAATACATTTTCCTGTGCCGGAGAGCTGAGAGGCTTGGTGACTCGGGGACGTGGTCGAACGAGCAACATGCTCGTGATGATGGCTGTCACTATCACTGAGCTACTGCTACCAAACTAGCTTTGTAGGATATTAACCTAACTTATTAACCTTTGAGTAGCTAATATTTATTTATATGATCTTATAAACTGTTCTTCTTTAGCTGTGGCTGATGCGAGGTTGGTATAAGTCTTCGCTGTCGTTGTTGTTCTTCCATCCCACTCGTAACAACACGGCTCCAAAGTAGGCGAAATCGCCGAAACGTCAGCCATCAACCAAGATACCAACTACAACGACAACGGCAACGACAACGAAGACCTATACCAACCTCGCATCAGCTAAGGAAGATCAGTTTATAAAGTCATATAAATAAATTTATCAACTATCTATGCCGAGGTTTATAAAAGATCGGTCTTTTGAGTAGCTAATAATTTCATTACGATAACAGCAGTTAGAAAGAAAGTTTTAATCTTGGGGTAATCGAATATATTGGGCACAAATTTTTCAAAATTACATTCCTGTAATAAAATTTAGTTTTAGAATTTAGTATAATTACACTTGTATTATTGTAAGTGTTTTAGAGAATTGCATATTCATAAAGGAAGGGTAGTTGAACATCGCTCTCCATCCAAAATTCCAGCGATGAAATTGTTTAGGTCTTTTTCAAGTTGTGGTTGGTTGTCGGAGTCCCAATTGCGCAGGTTATGAGAATTTTGTGGGAACGAATAAATGATAACAAGAAGGAGTCGAATTGGGAAAATTACCGGGTGTGGAACATTCCTACAGCAAGTTCCAGAATTGCTCGATGTTTCCTATTTGAAACATGGAGACAATCTGTTTGAATGAGCCATCTTCGGCAGCAACTAGATGCATGAGATAAGACGGATACAACGGTTAGTCAGAGTTTTTGGCGTTCGAAGTCTCATGAGCAAGAACAGCGAGAACCTTTCTTTCTTTGGTTTCATTATATGTGGCAATAGTTCTTCACGCACCATCATACTCGAACAAAATCACCACCATGAACGATGATTGCGAGAGAAAGAAAGAAATGGCAAATGCGCTGACTCCACACAACCTATGAAGCCGGACCGTTCAAGCATCCAAGTAAACAAATTTTTCCTCGTTAAAGTCATTGAAACCTTTCAAGTACTAGTTGTATAATGTTATTCAATATAACTCGATTCGACTTGGCGACCGTGAGTACTCACACATCGCAAAGAATAACCATTTTAAGCATTCGATTCGAATCATTGCAACTTTGAACAAGCGGAAGTGTCGAAAAGTTGTCGATAGTAGAGGATTTTTCCAACAACCTGGTATTAGCTTTTGTAAAAATATCTTGTAAACGTAGTAGACTTACAGTACTTGTTACCGCCAACAACAATTTCTTCTAACAAGTTACTCCAGAGCGGACGTAGGAGCAGTGACTGGAAAACATTGATGCATTTGCTCTTTTAGTGTCGCTGAAGTTGTTGGGAATCTGTGTCAAGTCAAGGTTTTGTTTAATTGGTTTAGTTAGTTGACGGTGGTAATTTGGATGAGTAGAGCGGTGCTAAGAACTCGTAAGCGGTGACATGCCACTTCGCGTTGATGGCATTCCGTCGGACTTTCTCATCAATTGCAGACGGAGTTAGTGGCTCAGTGACACTATTTGTCAAAAATCTTGTCGTACAACTCAAACTGTTTGGTTAGCCTAGACACCATGGATGTCATGGACGATGTTGTTTTCGAATGTTGCATATTCGATTGCTCTTGATTTGAAAGCACTATTATGCAAGACAGTGGAGGATGTCGCCTCAAGCAGAAGCTTAGCTGAGAACATTCTAACGTTCCTTATCACAAAACTTGTGAAATAATCTCTTATGAAACGTTGCGTATACCCACAATTTTAACTTATTATTTACTGGCTACTCTTTTTTCATGGTGGGGTATATTGCGAAATATGACTTCAATGGTGCTGAAATGTTTGCAAAACTCCAGAGCGCAGATCTATGCGGTGGGGACGAACGCGCTATTGTCCTTTCCGGGGAGTAACGCGTTCACCACAACACCAAGCGAGTCATTCGCATTATTTCTCGGAAAGGACAAACGCGCGTTTGTTCTCCGCCGCAGACACCTGCGGTCCGGAGTTTTGCAAATATCTCAGCATCATTGAAATTATATTTCGCAATATACTCTGCCATTAAGAAGAGTAGGCAGTAAATAAAAACGCTTAAAATTTGAATTACGAATCATCGTGGAGTGCAATGTTTGTCGCAAGAGAATTCCCATTTGACTATTAATTTACTGACCGAACAAGACTTTGTATAACTAAAGCTTCGAGATAGTCGCACGAAGTCCGTCGAAACTCACCACTAGCAAGTGTCGAACCTTGTGGGCTGTGGTGACATTAGCCACCGTACGATTAGGTTAAAACCAGAAAAGTGGGAATGACTGGCATTGGTTTACGCTTTACCGACTTCAAAATGTGAATCCGATATTGTTGTCCGAAAAGAAGTTGTTTAGTACGGTTGAATAACAGAGCTGATGCCGTCATTTTTTGTAAATCTGGGTGAAGGTTGGATTTTCGTTCAGCGAGATGTGCTTGAACAACACTTCGTATCAATCGGTGCTACCAGTCGGCGGAATCGGTTTCACCGCGCGCCCTCGGCCACCACCGGTTTTTAATGCCACCTACGAGCGATCAGATGAAATCCTACGTTAAGCCTAACATCCGCTGATGTCAAACAACCTGTGCTTATATGGCCGTTTTTTAAATACCAACTATTTACTTCTATTTTATTGTATCACACTTGTTCTACTCCACAATATTCTGCTATTTATCGCTAATAATTTCATCCTCAAGCTGCAACTTCTTCGACTTTTTTTCCAGCTCGTTACTTTCACGTACACCTTTTCGTTTTTTTCTGGTATTTTACAAGAGCCTTTGTCTTTTTACGTGTTCCTCTTAGTTTTCAGTCATGAGCAGTCTCTAAAAGTATCCTCTCTGGTTTCTAAACGTTCAGTCACTCTTTCTTCAGTGGTTGTCTGATGTGGTAAACTTAATTTACTGAATAGTTTGACGCAATGTGAAAACTATCCGAAAATCTGCGATAATTTTATGTTCATTCGAACTCGAATGTTTGGTTCTGCTAAGGTGATCAACCGGTTTCGTTCATATTCGAGTCTGTTATTTCGTATCGATTCTCATTGAAAGAGATTAGATCAATTCTGAACTCCTTAGCGCGGCTATTTCGTCCAGGAAACAGTTTTTCCTGTGCCCACCTTGTGGATCAGGGGAAAAAATGATCGGAAGCTCTAATTTCTGAATATCATCACCCACAAAGCTTTCGTGAGTATTTAATCTGTAAGCTCGTTGTGCTTGTTCCGTCTAGAAAGCTTTTCTGTCCTACTGGCAAACGAAAAATCCTAATTGATTTTTCGATTATTCCAGCAAATTTTGGCATGTTTGAGTAGTGACGACCATTAATCGCTTTCTGTGCTTCTAAAACTTCATTGTTGCAACTACGCAAGGTTTTTTGTTTCCTTAACAAAGTGCTTGAGACCTATAACGATTCAGAAACGGATTTCTCCTTGCTTAAGGTTGACGTGGTGTGAAAAAAAACGAGTAGCAATTAATAGTTCTCGCCACCTACAGGGAATCCCTAGAGATCATGGAGACTTAATCACCGATTAAGTAAAGTTGCTATAGAAAAATTTGTGCGCACTTCGCCCACCAATTTGCAGCCTGATTCGATTCGTGTAATCTGACGGGAACTTGGGAAAATCCTAGCATGGCTTTTTTAAAGCTCCATGTAAAGAAAGCATCTCCCAGAGGAGCATTCAAACAATCAACTAAGATACTTATTCTAAGAAGATAAAACATAGAGTCACTTCTTTTTTCTTCTATGTGTCTAAATAGGAAGGTCGGTAATGTCCATTATTTAACATGTTGTGTAATCCCAAGATATCCGATCGAAAACGAAAACTGGACCATGAAGTATAGATGTTGTTCTATGTTTACAGATCGTATACCTGATGCGTATGCACTTTCGTAGAAATTCTGATTGCAAAACATCGTCATTAACAATACGACGATCGTCTCCATCGCTCTATTTTCAGACGAATCATCTCTACTTGAAAATTTCCGAAACTATCGGTACACTGTAAACTTCTATATAGTATACTTTCGGCGAAATCTACTATATCATCTCTAGTGAACCCACTTTTGTGATAACACAAAAATAAACATTTATAGTGTAAGACAAGCTGTCCGATAACACATGCCATAGATGGTGTTCCAGAATGAGCCAAATCCTGCAGAACCTAATCGACATTCACACATGTAATAGTACATGGTTAGCTGAGTTGTTCTGCCTTATAGGAACAATCAGAAGGTTTCCTGTCAAAATGACGTCGCCATTGAAGTGGTTTAGTGCGGTGTCACGGTGAATAAAGCAGTCGTTCATCTATCTGAGAGAGCCGATGTCTTAGATGGGTAGAAGATATTTCATCAGCCTGAGGCTTAGCTATGATATCAATACGAAGAAATATTACAATCACTATGATTCTGAGATATCCGCAAAATCTGGACCTAGGTTAGATGGAACCCTCGATTACCCTTTCCGCTGGCTCAATTGTTATCCACTGCGCCACTGAGACCCTTCCTTTGCTGTTCTCTCATCCAGTTTCCTAATTAACGGTGTCGTCAGCAACCAGCCCCTGTCTATGGGAATCATCTGCGGAGCACAAATCCAGAGGACGGGAAGGGGTCCAAGTTTCTCAAATATCTCGGTATCATAGCGTTTGTACTTGACATCATACCCCACCTTAAGAAATAATAATAGGCAGTAAACAAAAATTAACAGAGACTACAGTCACAACGTTGCTGAGATATTTGCAAAACTCTGGACCGCAGGTGTCTATGGTGGGGAACGAACGCGCTATTATCCTTTCCGGGGAGTAACGCGTTCACCACCACACCATGCGGGTCCTTTGTTTCGCACGTCTCTCAGCTATTTCGCACGTCTCAGCCTGCGGTCCAGAGTTTTGCAAATATCTCAGCAACGTTGTGGTTGTATTTCGCTTAGTAACCTGCCATGAAAATTATAGAAGGCAGAAAACAAAACGTTAAACATTGTGATTTCAACTACAGCCATAGCTTAACTGGGTTCTATGCCGATTTGCGCTCCCCAGATCAACCCCGCTGATGGGTGATTGCTGTGGCAAAAAGATCGATAGAAATAGCTGAGAGACGTGCGAAACAAAGGACCCGCATGGTGTGGTGGTGAACGCGTTACTCCCCGGAAAGGATAATAGCGCGTTCGTTCCCCACCATAGACACCTGCGGTCCAGAGTTTTGCAAATATCTCAGCAACGTTGTGGTTGTATTTGCTTAGTAACCTGCTATGAAAATTATAGAAGGNCACAACGTTGCTGAGATATTTGCAAAACTCTGGACCGCAGGTGTCTATGGTGGGGAACGAACGCGCTATTATCCTTTCCGGGGAGTAACGCGTTCACCACCACACCATGCGGGTCCTTTGTTTCGCACGTCTCTCAGCTATTTCGCACGTCTCAGCCTGCGGTCCAGAGTTTTGCAAATATCTCAGCAACGTTGTGGTTGTATTTGCTTAGTAACCTGCTATGAAAATTATAGAAGGCAGAAAACAAAACGTTAAACATAGAGACTACAGTGTTTATCTACTACCAGTCCAATGAGGATACGACGTACATTCGACTCAATTAAGAATCGTGGTGATGATTTAATTTAAATTTAGTTGATACATTGGCTTTCGTGTACCTATGAAGTCAGTTGTCAATAACAGAAAAATAAACGGAAGTGTAACTATGAAGTAATATCTAGATATTTGTAGGAAGGCAGAGAAATGCGACGCTATGTGTTTTCATGTATCTGTATTTATATAAAGCATTTAATAACTTTTTTTGAGCAATAACTTGCTTCTTTATCACTTTCTTATAGAGCCAAATATTGCACACTATGTCATCATTCACGTGCTCATCACGCACGGCGTCGCATGGTTGAGTGGCTAGCGTTCTACGTCGCCGTGTCGGTGGACCCTGGTTCAATCGCCGTCGAGGCCACCTATGAAGAGATTTACACGACGGTCTTCTGAGACACCCAATGTTGACATAATACGTGTGCTGAGGAGGTCATTTTAGGATTAAGGCACTCCAAATTATGTGCACACTTGGACGGCTGGCGCGTGGGGCTGTACATTCCTCACCGTGCCTTGTGTGTGTAGAACTCAATGCGTATACTGTGTTGTGCTCCGCGATAAGAGAACCGAGCCAGCTCACTGACAATGGTATTTCCATTAAACGAACAGAGTCTCAACAATAGATTTTGTAAATTCCCACGTGTACAAAACAGCTCTTCTCAGGTTGAGTACAGCACAAAACCTGTCTTGGAACAGTTATGAATTCAGTGTAAAACATTTGTTGAAAAACACCTGCTAAAAAATAAACAGCTGTAAGAAAAATGGGTTAAAATTAGCACATGTTGTCTAATAACTTCTTATATACGTACTAAAGTCAATCCACACCGTGGCGAATGTGTAGAGGACAAATTGTGTCTTGCGGAAGGCTTTTGTCACATGATTTCTAAACGAATTCAATCTTTTTCTTTGTTTTCCACTTGTCCTCCATCTCTCTCTCTCTCTTCCTCTCCCAAACTTTCTCGCTTACTATTTTAATCTTATCTCTTTTCTTTATCGAGTTGTAATATGAAGCAGAGCCGTCAGTTACTTTTAAAACAATTTCGGTTGAAAAACTCTATAATTTCGCTGGAATATTCGCAAAAATGAGCTTATTCGAAAAATTTCATGCCATGGTGGAATGTCGCAAGTAGAAATCTCCGAACAAGAAAGAAGTCTAAAATTGCTTGTGGTGATGAACTGGTTAAACACTCAGACACACCGGCCTAAGTAAACTGAGAATTGGGAGCTTGACCCTGCGATATCACGTAGAGATACATTCGGTAAAAGGCGTTCAAATCCTGGGTGATGAAGGTAGACGTCCTTGAAACGAGGCCAAAACAACATATGGAGGTCGAGATCTGAATAAATTTCTACATTGCGCATGCAATTTACCCCTCACTTAACATTCTTTACCTTGTGTGAGTTCCCAGCTGCTGAAATTTTCAACGAAAGGGGACTCTATAAATAGGAAGACAATAAAAACAACCACTGACATCAGCGCAATAGTGACGCCGTTACCATACTCAAAGAAAAGATCTCGTCATAAAATTTTCGCGGCCAGAATAGGACAATCAGTAATTTGATCGTCGCTTCTAGAAAAAGCGAACTACCATAGACAAGGTTTCACCTTTCGCTGCAGGATTTAACTACTCCGCTGGATTCAGTAGGAAAATTATCTGTTATCCCTGTTCAGAGGTGAAAGAATGTTAAGGGAAGCTCTTCCTGTCGTCATTGTCATTCTTCGCTTTTTCATCAATTTTCGGAACTTCCAACTATCACGTTGAGTGGAGAGAATAGATCTGGATGACGGCCATTTTCGTGCGGCATTGGTGACAATAGTGATGCTACTAGTCGAATGTGTAACCTCGTGTTATCGCACTAAAAGAACCGGTGGTGGCAACATATGAAAACTCGTTCGCACCATGGTCTTATTAATGGGCGTGGTTGTTTTCGTCTACATTTCCAAGCACTACAAAGTAGGTGCTTTTCTGTCACAGCGGTCTACTACAGCGTTCTCATTTCCATTAAGTTTCACTGTTTGATTTCTTTTTGGTAGATCCGAATATTCACCCTCGTTTGTTGGTTGACCACGCAATGCTACCACTCTATAAGAGTTACCCCGCAGCGTTGCAAGAGTACAAGCCAGTCTATGATTTACAAGGGACGGCAGTAGTCTGTAATTGGTGAAGGCCTTAGATCCCTTTCACCTGGTTATCTCTGGATTCTGGGGAAAACCCAGCTCAATCACCATTCATCTTATCAATAAGAGGCGATGATAGGTAGCCAATCTGTAGTAGAACTCACACATAAACTCAAACACTTTCATGGATAACTGTGGGAAGACAACGAAATTAAATGAAAGAATACTGGAACCTTTATAAGGTTCTCATGTGCTTGGCGATTTCAAAGTTTTTCTCTTCAGTAAGTTCTCTTCCTGGCTAGAATTTTCTGCTTCAGAGCATTTTTACACTTTGAGTTTTAATCGAGCTCATAAATGTGTCTTTGAGAAGTTCCAAGTGTCTAGAATTTTATAATAGATCCAGAAGGCCCAAAAACAAAATGTCAAGTACAGAAGGCAGGAATTGCTCAAAATCTTCTTTAATATTAGATAAATTGCAGAACTCTACATAATTTCTGCCGCCAGTAATTCATTTTCCTTATTGTCTTGAAAAGGTCAGACAGAGAAGTGATACACCTCGCATGCTTCGGTTCGTCCTGCTTAGCAGGGCTTTCGGCACTTAGTCGGTGAACTCGAGCAGAAATACGCTGCAGTCTACACTGCTACAATTCAGCGGTCGATGTTTGTTGAGTAAACTTATATTTTAAACGTTCGAGGATATTTGAAAAATCAACTATTTGGAATTGAAGAAAGCAATAAGAGCATCCTGCAAAATGAAGGGTGATAATCCTAAATTCGGCAGTAACAATACTAGCAATGCTTAACCTTTTATTTAATGCCCATTATTCCCTAATGATTGGATACGCGGCTCACGTGTTACCCACTGCACCACGGAGGCACCTGCTTTTCTTTTCTCTGTCAACCAGATTTTCACTCTAATGGTGCCATCAGCAATTAACTCTCAACGGAATTGACCTGGAGACCACAAATCAGCACTGAGCCCAGTTAACCTGAAGCTGCAATCGATATCACAATGTTTAGCTTTTTAACCACTTCCTAGCGTAACACGTGGGAAGCTTAATCGTGAACTCGAATCTGGCCTGGGGTTCAAGTTTTGCAAATACCTCAGCATTATTGTGGTTAATGCAATGCTCGAGACTCTCTGCAAGAGTTTTTCTTCAATTTTCGGTGCTGGATATCTTCAACGGTTCCATGGTACATTCCATTGTTCTCTTTCCGATACTTCTCGTTTTTTTACTTCTTATCTTGACAACTACTTAGTCTGGGCCTCATTATAGCTTCCATTTTCTCACGGTCTCTTGACACTCCTACCATCCCTCACCTTCCACGTGATATCAGTGACTAATGGAATCCATCGTTGGCATACATAACATCGACTCTTCACCTCGTTTAATATGATTATTTCCACTTCGTACGTAATCCTGGTGGATGCAGTTTCATGACGGCACACGTAAGAAGCTTTGCTAATAGCGAAAAAAAAGCGGATCAGGTTTTTGATTCCTGAATACCTGAATATCTTGTGTGCTCTACCTTCTTTGTCTCAACTCTCTACTGCACCAATATGTCAAAAATAAAAACTGTTTTGACAGCAATGACTTTTTTGCTTTATAGTATGTTTTCTGTGGTAGATAAAGTTTTATGGAACAGCATTGCCAGTAAGTAGTGCGAGAGAAGCGCTCTGTTCAAAACATTCGGCAAAAATTTTGCTATTGAAATTTTTACATGTTAAAGATTTCATTATTTACTAAGTAGTTTAATATTATAGTATGTTACTACTGTGACGCTGCGATGTCTTCATCTAATCGGCACATCGAATTTATATATCAACACATCTATCATCAACCGTAAATGCCTATTTTCTATTGTCTTACCGTCTCATCGTAGCAACAACTGTTCCTTACATGTTCATATCTTCAACTGTGATTTAACCTAAGCTGAGCAGGGATTTGACTTTCCTGTCGGGAAGCCCCTGCCAAGAATAGGCCTTTGCCAAGACATAGTAAAGGGATTTGGCTTGACTACCCACATAACAAGAAGTTTTTAAATGAAGTGCATCCGATGAGAACTTAGACGATTTTCGTACCCTTAGAGCGTGATCAGCAGGTAGATTAATCGAGCGACAAGTACAGGTATAGCTCTTCCTGGCATCAACTCGAGCCATTTGATCATTCACGGAATTGCGTGTTATTAAGATTCAATATCTTGTATATATATAT